>BLKR01008055.1:0-26853 GCA_011170035.1 Teleogryllus occipitalis
TCTTATAGCTCCCAGATTTTTAGATTACAAAAACGAATTGTACGAATAATAACCAAATCCCACCCACGTGATTCATGTAAGCCTATCTTCATTAATCTAGGAATTCTACCATTACCGTGTCTTTTTATTTACGAATCAGTGTTTTTTGTAAAAAATGACTTGCTTAAGGGCGGGAATATATTTTCAGAAAATGCCGAAGTCTATTGCTATAACACTCGACGTAAAAATCATATTCATCAGGTGACAGTATCAACAGCTCATTACAAAAAATTCACATACAATACATGTACATTATTTTACAACACTTTTCCAGATGACATTAAACGATTAAATTCAATAGAAAAGTTTAAATCCCAAGTGAAATCGTTTCTGCTGCATAACTGTTTCCATACAATTAGAGACTATACTGAGCATCACAAGAAAAGTAACATTAATTTTAACAATGATACATAATGCATTAATTACCATTTGGACTGTATAAATGAGTATAAACAACCTGTAACAACTATTGTACACAGCTTCCGGGTCAATGACCCCCATCTCGATCAGGTTTTTCGTCCAGTTTCCCTGATCCATTGAGCAAATGCTGAGATGGCCCCTTGTTTTGCTTCTGGACATAAATGTAACTTCATTTTCTGTGCACGTCTTCTAGAATTCAGTGGGAAATACAATTATTCAAATTATCGCTTCCATGTTGTCGCGGCAGGAAGTAATAAGAGCCAAAATTTATTGCTTATTTATCTTTGAAAATAGATTTTATTACATGGGAGTTTTTTTGTTGTTGTTTTTTTCTCCCTTGCAAAATTCAAAATTTATTGCTTATTTACCCTTGAAAATAGATTTTTTACATGGGAGTTTTTTTGTTTTTTTTCTCCCTTTCAAAAATTCAAAATTTAAGTAGTATATGACTTAGTGTAGGGATCACAGAATTTTGAAAATGTGCACACAATTCACTTTTCCCCATAGCACGTCATACGCAGTTTTTAACTGTTTTTTGACGTAAAATAAATAAATAAATAAATATTGCAAATCACCGCTTACCATCTTCTCCTGACGTAACAACAATATGTCCCTTGTTTCGTATATTTTTCTAAATGAAAATATAGCATTTAATTTTTTTTCTCGTCTCCTAGGCATCCTACAAAATCGTGTCTACTTTAAAAAATGTTGATAATTGTTGCTCTTTTATTCTGCCAAATGCTAACCCGTTCCCTTCAGGCGTTCTCTGAATATTTACGAAAAACACTATTTGTAATTACTTTCTTCACGGCAACAATGGCGCCTATATATTCTTTTTCATTCCGCCGAAATGCACGATTACTAAAATTCTCGAAATTAATCGAATCCCTGGTGCGATTTTGATGATTGTTGCTTCAAACAATTTCAAAAATTGTGCTCTATCAAATGTTTGTGTCATGTTTCCCTTTCTTTCGCGCACTCATCCATATATTTAAAAAAATAAGGTATTCTGCCATGGCTCCGTTTAGAGCTTTTACTGAACCGATTGTAGTATTTTTTCCTTTAAATGAAAGAACGTGATCTCTAGATGTGTTATCAGATATTGTTAGTGTTGATTCACCAACATTTACGGTGAAAATTAATTAATTAAATCATTCTTTAAAAGTACGCTTATCAATAGTCAGTTGTTTTCTTCCAAAGCTGCTTCATGGTGGCGCTGCTTGATGTTTTGTTTTGATGGTTGAGATTTGTTTACAATTCGTCAAGGTTTTGTTTCAGTGTAATAATTGCATTGTGGCGTTGATAGATGGCATGTATTTGCTTTTGTGGTGTATTTTGTAGAGAACATTCGGACAGTGAGTTTTGCTGGGTTGTACTTAAGTAGTGAAGTTGTACACAGGTTATGTCGATCGTTGCTCACGCGCCCCAAAAGACGCAAACGTAGTACATTGTGGACGAAGGGAAAGAGGAAGTCAGCGTAGAAGTCGTGTTAGTGAGGTCATTTCGTTCTCTGTTGGGTTGTTGTCTATGAAATGTCAGTTTTGTTTTGCTTTGCACTTCCCATGTGAGAGAAATTCTGCAAACGAGTTTACTCTGGGTTGCTTAAATGGGAAAATAAGTTTACCTTCGTGCAATATGCCAGAAGGAATCAAAGTTGTTTATAGATGATGACACATGAAAAAACTTTATAAATGAATATTATACTGATGAATATTATCAGTATAATAGTGCTCTTTCTTTTGTGTCATTTGGTGCCGATATTGCATTGCCACCTGGTCATGGGCCATACATGTTCAAAATTTTGGAATCTCTACATCACAAAACATCTTCGTTATACCCTGAAGGTCCAAACAATGCAACATATTGTGAACATTAATCTGGGCACAGTATTTTACATTTATCTCATCTCATCGTCAAATTTTGACAGGTTCTCACTAGTTTAATTTTAAAAATGTTCGTGCGCGGCGCTGCCGTCATTTGTCTCTTCGAATATAATTTATATCATTCTATTGGTATTTTTTCTTTTTTTCATTTAAAGGAAATGATAATATAAATAATAAATGAAATCCCAACAAAACCAACATCCTAGAGCACAGAGGATCAACAAAACCTGGGAAGTGATTAAAAGACAATAATAATAGTAATATTGTAGGAAGGCCAAGTTTTGTTTTAGGAATTAAGTTATGAAAATTAATATATTAAGGCAAATGGCCATGGGAGCACGTGGAAATTAAACAAAAGTGTGTGCCTATGTGTAAATAATGGTACAAATGGGAGACGTTAATTAATGGGTTTGAGTGTTGATATTGTTTATTGCTATTGTTATAAAAGGGTTGTATGCATGATTTCTGTTTTGAAGCCAAGATTCTGAACTGAAATTATAACGGGTGGTTTGTTTTCAAGAATGGATATTTTCAATTTCATTATGGTAGATAGAATTCCTAGAATTCAAGTAATTAATTAAAAATAAATATTCTTTACGTAAAATTCGACGTCGCAAATTCGTATGGACCCATCTTTAGACCCTCTACGGTGGATATTCCGTGACGAACGTATAGAGTATTGTGCTATTGAGTAAATAAAAGTAATAAACATAAACAAGATTAGAAACAAGAACTATTGGTGTTTTTAAAAAATAAAACCAATAGTTCATAACAGGAGGAGAATCTGTCATAGTGGCATGGCCAGCGTGGGGCTAAATGATGAAATAATACTAAGAGTTTTATTATCATTAATGTTATTACACGCATTATCAAAATAATTAATAAATTCGTCAAAGGAGAATCCCTCAGATAAGATATAATGTTTTAGTAAGTGTCGATGTCGTTCTTTTATTTAATGTGTTGTGAATTAGCCAGGGGAAGTGATATGAGTGTATGAGCCAGGGAGCTATTTTGATACTGAATAAACGGAGTTGCACTTGTATTTGCGGCGGCAAAGATCAATTTCGAAAATTTGATATTTTATTTCAGTTATGAGCAAGGGAAGAGGAAACTTAAGTATCCAGTTCCCAAATCGATGACAGGCACCCCGTTTCCCATATTCACGGATTAACGCTCTCAAATGTTATTGAAACGGTGGATTAGTTCCAAGCCGTCAGGATAATTCTTTTTTATTTAATCAATTATATGCAGGTAGTATTTTTGTATTATTATTATTATTATTATTATTATTATTATTATTATTATTATTATACATTATATTAGATCAAGTACGGTATCATTTCAGTTGTCTGCCCAATGTGACGGAAAAGATAAATATTTATATTGTATTAATAAAAATCCCGTGAGCTAATTCCGGGAACCGTTTCACTACCTTCTACTTAAAGCAAAAATCACGAAATTCGGTTTAAATGAAAGCTCGAATCACTTTCTAAACGAAAACCCTTAATGATTTATTTTTGTAACTCTCCAAATGACAGAGGTTTTAATGAAAATCGTGACACTAAAGGTTTAGTTCATGTAATTCTTCCCATAATTTTTTACAAGAACAAGAACTTTGAAAAAGTATTTCTAAATAAGCGAGAAAATATTTCGAAGCTAACAAAGAAGTTTATATAGAAATACTGAAATGTAATGACAGTTAATTACTAGTTTTGAAACTTTAGTAAAAGAGTTTTTCTATGTAAAGAGAAACGTTGTTTCCTTCCGCTATCCTCTTTATTATGTTACGTGTGACAATCTGAAAAAATCGCATATTATCAAAGTTTTGAGTAGGATAGTTTATTGAATTTTAATTGTTTCTGTAAAGATATAGATACAATATCTTATTATTTAAATACAAAAGTAAAGTTGCTAATTTTCAATAATCGTAAAATAAAAATAAACTCTGGAATTATTCCTCTTCATTTCGCAACGAACTGAACAAAATACTCTCTTCTGAGTCTATAAACATAAAGCCAGGAGGTCGACATTTCGTTTCAGAAAGGAATTTTATTAAGAAAAGAGTCACAAGTAACGACAGACCTCCAATGGACAAAATCAGACGCATTTCATCCAGAATAGGGTTCACCATATTGAATTCTTCGAAATGAACAATATAATCAACACAAAGATGGAAGGAGCCTAACATGGCTGCCTGTGTATTGAGGATTTTCGAAGGGAAGATGTCGGATAAAAACACCTCAGGAAGAATGCTAACCCCGAAGTCGAAACTGAACACGTATACATATGAGATAACTTCATAAACTGCAATAATTGGGCCCCATTTACTATAATCCACTATTGAACGTAGATAAAAAAGAATTCCAATTATAATTAAGGAGATGGAGCAGGTAAATGAAGAAGCAAGAAGTAAAATCTTTCGACCAACACGGTCGCACAATACAAGTACAAGCAGATTGCCAATAATTATTAGAAAACCAATAATAATCAAAGTATACGAACGTGTGTTTTCCGATGCTTTGGGTAATCTCCAGAGTTCCTCTATTTCAAAACGTTGAGTACCAACCCCTTCAATATTGCGCAAGAAATATAATGACATTACTATATAACTAAAAGTCATTGTGCGTCTGTTGATGCAATCCTGAAAAATACTAGTGGTGCTTTGTGAGTCGGATCGTGTGGCTTTGAGAATTTTCTTTCTATTGACGATCACTTGAGAAATCTTTGTTTCGTTTCCATACAAACACATCAATGATTCTTTTGCTCCTGTCACGTCATCCCTGCGAAGAAAATAGATAGGACTTTCAGGTACTCCAACGTAAGTCAAAATGGTAACAAGTGCACTTATAACTATAGAAATGCAAGAGAAAGGAAGAGGTTTTAACGGCACATGCATTATGTACAAAACGGTGGTGATCAATTTAGCTGCGCCATATAAAAGCTTGTGAATGACAACTAAACCCCCTCTAATCTCATCTGGTGCAATTTCGCTAATGTAAATGACACAAAACATTTCTGCACCAATGTCACTCATAGCAGAGGAACCTCTCGAGACATATAGCAGCCAATATGAGCTGGAACATATCAGTAGAATCGATGTAGTCAACTGACAAACGCACGCCAAATACAAGCATGTCTTGCGTCGGTGTCTCTGGAAGAGAAAGGCGAAGAGCATGTAGGCGAGTATGCCCACGACGACGTAAGATATCTGCGTCTTTCGTCGTTGCTCATACCACTCAAAAAAGTCATCTTCAATGTCATGCAATGCTGCAGTGAATGACATGCCGTTGAGGAAGTGAGGAATGTTGAGAAAACTGACTGAAACAAACGAAAGTCATAATGTTTTTGGTTGAACTTAACTAAATCAATCATGTGATAAGTGACCAAATATACGAAAACATCATTCTAACTTAAAACAATTCCAGTTTATATATTTATATAAAACAATTTCCCTTTCAAAATAATTTAAGCGCTGCGCATTTGTTTTTCTTTAAACGGTCATATAAGTTTATTCTTTGGAATACGCACATCATATTATCAACTAAATCACAGAAGTTTATTCTATACCATACTTTATTTCGCGGATTTGGTGGTATGACGGTTAGCGTATCGAACTGTCATAACCGAATTTGCGGGTTCAAACCCGATCGAAGCCGTGGATTTTTAAGGGCGAAAAAATCCTTCGCAAGCCTTCCTTCGGAGGGGAAGTAAAGCCGGCTGTCCCATGTAATAGATTTACTGCACGTAAAACATCATGAAGCCTCTGAGCAAAATTGAGTTCTGCCTGTTTCGTAGCCCAAGATAATACCTCCTTTCTTCGCTATGTGGTGAAAGGAGTGTAGCGAAATTTGCGTGGTTAGAGGGAAGAGCGGGCCTGATGGCCCGGGTCTCGCCACGTAAAATACGGCATTAACTTAAACTATTTGTATTTGTACTTTGCACTAATTTTTGGAAACAAAATACAAAGAATACAAAAATTAAAGTAAAATGAATTTGTGTAAATTCAATTCCATTCTCCAGAATTAGGGATAATTTGGCATATGTCAAATTTGTATTAAAACCTTGAGTTTTGATTGATTGATTGGTGATTCAGGGCGCGATAGCGGCTAAGGCCAAGTAAGTGAAGTGTATGTGTTTTCCTCGGGATATGGCGATAATCTTTCTCCACTGAGATCCGACGCCGATTTACATGACGGTTAGTGGGGGCTTCCCCCACCAGTTTCTCCCACCAGCGGAGCACCGTCCAAATTGGGAGAAGTTCTTAGTTCCCGATTGAATCCTCGGCATGTGTGGTAGTGTGTGCAAGAAAGGGATGAGGATAAGACAAGGAAGAGCAAGTCAAAGTGCGATCCGTGGCCTATTAGTTAGGGTATTGATCGGACATTTGCCTGGTTTTGAGCGTAGAAACCATAGAAAACTGCCGATCAGAGAAATCTGCCGCTAGAATTCCCCTCCAGACGACAGCTGGACCTGCCGCCGTTGCGGTCAAATCGTGGGGCCTCCAGATCATAGGGACTGCAATGACATCAGTTGGTGCCCTGAGCCACATGTTGGTGGAATTTTTGGAAAATACAAAATTTAGAATCGAAACTCGATCTTTCAGGTTACGCTGTAAACAAACGAGAATCTATAAAATAGTATTTTATGCCCGAGAGCCTGCATCCGACCATATGTTACCTGTAAGAGCGATGCTGATTATCCTTCGATGTGATGCTACAGGACGAACATCCGGGCCTTCCGCTGCACCGTCCTCCATGGTGACGGTTTCAGCTTCTGAATGCCAGGGCTCATCTACATCTGAAACACCAACGATTGAATAACACTTTTTTAAAAATTTATTTAACCAGATCACTGGGATTACCACTTCACAGGTGAGCATTTGTTTTAAGTATGTACTATAATCGATAGTGGCTCGCGGTAACGAGTAACTGTAAATTTTCACACTATCATAACCCTATTTTTGATCGAGTACATTCCCACTGGGGACCTCTATGATAATTGTTGTTAATATTTTTAAGAAAGCAATATTGAGAGTGAGAGGTGAGATAAAAATTTCTGTACGTTATAGGGGGCGGGAACAGATCTTTCGGGAGACGGGATTTAATCCTTATGCTGTTTTTTCCGAGGTTAAAGTGACTGGTCCAAGGGGCAGATGGGAGGTTGCAAAAAAATTTGGATGACGGTAAGGAAATGTAATTTGAAATTGGTTCTATGTCGGTTTAATAATAATAATAATAATAATAATAATAATAATAATAATAATAATAATAATAATAATAATAATAATAATAATATTGTAGAAAGATGGTTCTTTTTAAGTTTATTTAACCAAATAGGATCAATCCACGATGATACCAGGAATTAAGACGTATAATTCATATAAATTTATTGGTGCTTAACGTTTCGCACATTTGGCATGTGCCTTTTCAAAAGCATTTGACAAGCGGTTGACAATAAACATTACATTTTTATGTAGTAAAAAACAAAGGAATAAATTAAATATACATATTGAAGATATATTAATGTTTAACAACATTCTCATGTAAAGCCTTTTTATAATATGCCGAAGGCGGCGTCCAATTTGGTGGCTAAAACAGTCATATGTAAGCAGCACAAATGAGATATATCAAGGAATGGATGTGCAAAAATTAGGAGTGAATAGCGGCGAAAAGCAATTATGGATGTCTGTTTATTATTAATGATTTATAAATTTGATGAAGTTTCAATATGTCATTTTTTGTGTTCATAGTATCATTTAACATAATATGCACCATTTCTGCAATTTGTCTTTTAAAAGTTAGCTTTTCGTGATGTAAAATTTTGACTTTATCGAAACCAATAGAGTGGTTGAGTTCCGTTGTGTGTTTTGTTAATGATGTGTACAATGCTGAATCTTTATTAATGTCGTATTTATGTTGGTAAACTCTTTTGTTAAGATATTGTTTGGTTTCTCCAACGTACACCTGTTGACAGTCATCACAAGGAATAGAGTAGACCACATTAGATTTATCTCCTATTTTTGTTTTATTATTCTGTTTATCAAACAACCGGTTGGTTTTATTTAAATTATAAAATACAATATCTAAATTGTATTTCTTGAAGTATGTTTTAATTTAATTGTTAACTGGTTCATAAAATGTAAAGGGAATTCATAAATTATTTTTGGTGGTTTTTGATTTGCAATTATGCATCAATCTCTTTTGAATGTATTTATCCATAAAGGATGATGGATAGAGATTGTTATGAAGGATATTTTTGTTATGAAATGTTATGAAATGTTTTATTATAGATTTTTGTTATGAAATTCAGGATTAGCCAAATTAAGTGCGGAATCCACAAAATTGTAAACCATAGCTATTTTCTGAGCTTTCGAATGCTTGGACAGATAATTTAGAATTCTTCCTGAAAAAGTTGGTTTTTGATACCAGTAAGTTATAACTTTATTTTTCTTAACTATTAATTTAAGGTTTAAAAAACTAATTTCTCTATTGCTGTTTTCTAATTCTGAGGTAAAGACTACTCGAGGGTGAAATTTATTATGTATATTTACCAAAGTGTCAACATTAGATTGATGCAAACATGTAATTACGTCATCCATGTATCTGTAGTAAAACAAGACGTGAAAATTAATTTGGGAAAAGCAAAAGACTTCTATTCCTAATGGTTTTAAAAAAATAGACTAGTAAAAAAACTGTCAGAATATTCAACACAAAGCCAGAATCATTCAAAACACCCCAGACAACCTTCAAAAGTGGTCTGAAATAACTGGTTTTAAATTTTCTAAAACAAAGATCGAATATGTAGTATTTTTTAGGAAAAAAAGAGAAAAACGTAATTTTCTAGTCAGATGCAATATTCTCAGAAAGGTTTCGTCTGTTAAAATCTTAGGAACGACCTTTGTAAAGAAGATGAAATAGAAGATTCATATTATGAAGGTCTATTAAGACGCGTCAAATGTATCTTTTTATTAGAAAAAGACGCTTAATTTGCTATGCAAAAACATGGACAAAGGAAGATACATTAGTGAAAATTAATAAATCGCAATTATTCACATTATCGGAAACGAAGATTAAAATAGACCGTGAGGACGGCAACAAATAAAAGTTTGGCAATTCTTGACGATGAAAACATGTCACCAAGTTGTTCCGTTCAATAGGAAATAGCATTCGTAATGATAAGAAATATTATACAATGTGAGAAGACCGTCAGATGTTATAAAAGGGTAACGAACAGAACTGTATTTATTTATGAAATAAAAGGAAACCAGTATTTTTAAAATGAACCACGAACAATATTATTCATTGGGAACATTTTGTGGAAATTGTGACAATACCGCGAGTTTCATTGAGTGAGTACCATAAATAAAAGTAGAAAAACGAAAGAACATCGTAATGAACAAGTCGTTCTATGTTTTTGAAAACAACGTGGTCAGAAGATATAACTTCTAGAGACGCAGTCGAACCGAGTTACGAGCAGCATCGGTGGTTAAGCCGCGGACGATGGAAGTGTGTTGAAATGCAGCGGAAAATGGAGGATGTTCCTGTTTACAATTAGTGTGGATTAGGATATGGATGGTGGAGATCGATTGGTTACAGAACTACAGCAAAAGAAAGTGTAAACAAACACTTATTATTCTATTGTTTCCAGATTATAACAAGGCCAAGAATGTCATTTTATTTTATGGTATTGAGAGGAAATGGCTATGCATAAATCTATTAAGGATTCAATTAATTGTTGTTTTAATAAATTGATAAAGTGCACTTGCTTAATGAAAAGGGTTTTACATGTATTTTGTCTGTTGTTATTTGTTATACTAGTTACAAGTAGCGAGGAGATTCTCACCAACATTTCAGAAAAAAAGAAAGAAAATTCAGAATAAATTAAGGATGAATTAATTTGATTTTAATTAGAAAACGTATGAGTTATTATTTCCGACGGTATTATCCCAGCAAAATACGAATAAATATGAATTCATACCTCTTCCAAAAGCAGTAATATTATTATTTTCGATTCCCTGTATAGGGTCGATTCGCGTACCCACGACTTCAAAAAAAAATGTTAGAATGGTGCTTCACAACTCGTAGGTAAATAATTACGTACGGGTTTATTTATTAGTGTAATTTCAGGAAGGCATATTTAGAAGGGGTTGCAGGAATATATATTTATTATAGATATGTAGAAACCATGACAATATTAAGTAATTAAGAATAGGATGTTTTAGAAGGATCAACACCATAAAAACCATATCTTCAATACAATGAGGGTCTGACAGAAAATGTCTCATACAAACATACCAAGACATAAGAAAATCAAAATTAGATTATGAATGCATATTATATGATTTAGCTGGAATAGACCTAAAATATAAATTTAGAAAGCATACAAAATACTGCAGTACGATTCAGTATTGGTGCCTTTATAACCAGTCTAACTATTAGTGTTTTGGTTGAGACCAACATGATACCACTTATGTTAAGAAGAAAATAACTAAAATTTTATATGCAAACAGAATGATAGCAAAATATAAAGATATCTACGAATATCCTTGGAAATGAAATATCAAGAAGTAGAATATCTAGCACATCCAGAATTACCAAAGCCATTATACGTCAGAGCATCTCTCTACACTGAAGAGCTGAATATGACCATCCTGTCATTATTACCTAAGAAGAAGCCAACATTACAATCTTGGAATAATATCACAATAAAAGTAAATATTGATCTAACAGAATATAAGAAGAACAATGCCCCCCCAAAAAAAGTTTACTTTTAGAAATGAAAACCAAATAGAATGATTACAAGTCCTATTACACAGATGGCTCAGCAGTGAGTGGGAGAAGAGGACGTACAATAGTAACTAATGATAGAAGATGCAGATTCAGATTACTAGACACATTTTCCATGTATACCTGTGAATTATAGCTATTCTTCAAACATTACAAATAATAAAAGAACAATAGAATAGAAACTAAATATATGATATTCTGGGATTCTAAATCATCCCTTTTAGCTATAAGAGATACCAGTTACTCAAATCTACTAATTAAAGAGATACAATAATTATTTGACTAATTAAAAACAATTATAATATAGAACTATTTATTTGTTTATTTATTTAGTCAAAAACAGTCAAAAACTGTATGTGACGTATCGGGGAGAAAATCATCTGCGTACGCTTTCTTGAGTTTCAGAATCCCTTCCCAACAATTTAACTATTAATAGTTGAAAGATTAATAATAATAATAATAATAATAATAATAATAATAATAATAATAATAATAATAATAATAATAATAATAATAACAAATTTAAAAAGCGAGAGATTAACATTTCAAAAACTAGATATTTTCTTTGCCAAATTATACAAAACTTATTTTTAACGGTAAAGAAACGAACAGACTTGATTTTTCTGTATTGTTAACAAAATAGAAACTCACCCTAAGCTCTACTACCACTACAAGCAAAGGAAAGTTCAACAAAACGTGCGCATAGTGAAGCTACATTTACGTCCAGAAGCAAAGCAAGGGGCCATCTCAGCATTTGCTCAATGGATCAGGGAAACTGGACAAAAACCTGATCGAGATGGGGGTCATTGACCCGGAAGTACATTATTTGTTACAGGCATATTGAGTCTTTTTTTTAAATTATACAATGCAAATATAAACTAATTCATTATACTATATCTTGTTTTTGTTAAAGTAAACATTGTTTCTTTTTGGCGATCAGTATAGTCTCTAATTGTATAGAAACAGTTCTGCAGAAGAAAAGATTTTACTTTTAATTTAAATTTGTGTACCAATTTTAATTGTTTAATTTCACCTGGCAATGCATTGTAAAGTAGCGTACATGTATTGTATGTGGATTTCTTGTAGTGAGCTGTTGATACTGACACTTGATGAACATGATTTCTACGTCGAGTATTGTAACTATAAATATCAGTATTACATGAAAAATATGTTCCCACCGTTAAGTAAGTCAGTTTTGACAAATACTACAGACTCATAAATAAATAGGCAAGGCAATGGTAAGATTCCAAGCTCAATGAAAAGAGGCTTGCACGGATCACGTGGATGGGATTTTTTCATTATTCGGATAATTTTCTTTTGCAATCTAAATGTCTGGGAACTAAAGAATGAGCTTCCCCAGAATATTATGCCATATCTCAGGCGGGAATGTACATTTGCAAAATACACGCAACGAGCTGCAAGAAGGCTGACAGAATTAGAAAGAATTCTGAATGCATAACATAATGAGCTTAATTTAGTGTTTAATTCTGTTATATGTACATTCCATTTGAGATTTGATTGAATTGAGAGACCCAGATATTTTGTTACCTTAACATCAGCTAATTGCATATTGTTCATTTTCAATGGAGCATACGATTGCCGATTTTAAACGCAAAATTGCATTGAGACAGTTTTTCCTTCATTAACTATTAATTTGTTATTACGAAACCAATTTGAAACTTCTGAAATTGTACTATTTATTGTTTCTTTTTTGCAAAGAACATTCGTGTCATCGGCAAACAGAACTGTTCTTCCATTTTTAATAGATGAGGGCATATCGTTTACGTACAACAGAAAGAGGATAGGACCTAAGATCGAAACTTGTGGGACCCCATGTTCAATTGGCAAAGAATTGGAAAGATGAGTAAATAAGGTCCTTTCGTGCCAGTACGGTATTTCTACTCTTTGAGATCGATGTTTAAGGTACGAGGTTATCCAATCTACGGCAATACCACGAATTCCGTAAGAAGGTAATTTTGAGAGCAAGATGTTATGGTTAATAACGTCAAAAGCTTTTGAAAGATCTAAAAATATCCCAATGGGTTCTTCATTTCGGTCCATTGATGAAGCAACATCTTTAAGGAAAGAAAAAATGGCAGTTTCCGTAGATTTTGATTTTCTGAAATCGTGTTGCGAGTTTGAAAACGCTTCGTTTTTCCTGAGAAAAGTTTCCATTCGCGTGTAGAAAAGCCTCTCTAATATTTTTGAGAAAACTGACAAAAGAGGAATTGGTCGGTAATTTTGAATTTCATTTTTGTTCCCTTTTTTAAAAAGTGGCTTAATTTTTGCTGTTTTGAAAATATCTGGAAATATTCCTGTGCACAAGGAAGCATTGAAAATGTGAGTTAATGGGTGTATAATGGGAGGCGCACACGTTTTTAATAAACAAACCGGAAATTCATCTAAACCAGATGAATATTAATTTTTTTGTTTACTGACTATTCTGAGGATTTCGTTGGAAGAAGTTTCGGAAATAAACATCGTGCCGAAATTTTTTTGAGAAGCATATGATGTTGAATTTTGTGGTGTTAGTCCCTTCGTGAGATCAACCGCAATTCTAGAAAAGTGCTGGTTAAAGATATTCGCAACTTTTTCTGGATTATTTGTTTCTCTTTCATTATCCTTTAAAACAACTTTCTCTATGAAATGTCGTGATGACGTGGTCGTATATTTTACGATATTCCACATTGCATAGAATGTTTATCAAAATTTCAAAGCTTCAACTAGAGCCAGGTCGAGACGGGTTTCTTCAATTTGGAAACGATCGTACGTGTGGTTTAGGCGCTAGTAGTGTTCACAGACAGACGGAGAGATGGACAGACAGACAGACAGACGGACGGACGGACGCTTTGCTTCCAATTGGTTTTTCGGCATCAAGGATCCACAAAACAGGAATTGTTACTACACCACGTATTAGAGGATCTTTTTCTCTTAATTTAGCAACTGGTTTTATGCACTTTTTTGTCACCAGAGCCCGGCAATGAATTTTTTCCCGCCGAAAATCCGCCGTTTTTTCGCGCAGCATTACATAACTTTCTCTGTACTACGTATACTCTGTATATACGTACGTATACGAGAAAGTAAAAAGG
Source organism: Teleogryllus occipitalis (assembly GCA_011170035.1). Lineage (NCBI taxonomy): Eukaryota > Metazoa > Arthropoda > Insecta > Orthoptera > Gryllidae > Teleogryllus > Teleogryllus occipitalis. Next base: position 14,218 of record BLKR01008055.1, read on the forward strand.
AATATATTCCTCATTATTATTATTATTATTATTATTATTATTATTATTATTATTAATATTATAATTATAAATAATAATAATAATAATAATAATAATAATAATAATAATAATAATAATAATAATAATAATAATAATAATAATAATAATGAGAAATGTAAGTGGGAAAAATGTTAAAAAATATACATTTCACCATCTGTTTTTAAAATCATATAGGAAAGTTTTGCTCACCCACCAAAATTTTATCCAGGCATCTCTATCTATTGCAGTCGTAGATTTGGAAAACGCAACCTCTTTTCACATATTTCGGGTTTGAGATTTCACAAAGATTCTTTCCTTCATTTTTGCTGTATTAGTCTTTTTGAAATTTTCGGAACGGTTCTGTAATGCATCAGAATTGGTTCATAATATAACCAATAATAGAAGAATAAACCAATGAAAGCTTATATAAAATAAAGAGATGGAAGAAAAAACACATTGCGATCAGACAGGAGCTTGTTTTCCAGACTCATATGAGACTTTGATTGCCAGTCTCAGTTATTGTGCAGATCTGATGTGGAGGGACTGTCCCACAAACACAAAAAGAAACATAATTTAGAAAATCCTTACTGCATTCTCATCAACATTCCAATCATTTTAAGACCCTTTACATGGTCGTCTCTGTAATTAATAGCTTCCAATAGTACTTCCATGTATTAATTGTGTTCTTTTAAGTGCAAGTGAGTGTGCAACAAGAACAAGGGATTTTACATCACATAAAAGAACTGCTTTCAATAATCAGAGAAAAACCTACAAAAAGCACTCCATTCTCATGTGTTACATTCTCCGTAAGTTGAAAAAACTGTAAATGTCATTGAACAATATTGCTGGTCAATCTACTGTAAAACAGTTTTTCAGTTTAGTTTCTGACGCGAGCCTTCCTAAGAGATTCTTAACTGAAGACAATAGTCACATATTTTGTAGAACTATGAGTAACAAAATTCACAAATGACAGTTGATTGATCCCTGTTTCCCTAGAGAAGCACATACTCTCTCCGTTACGATAATTCGCCCCATTTGTCTTCTCTAGATACTATAATTTAACGTTAAGACCTGACAATAATGAACGAATCATGTATGTAAGACTTTTAGGAAGTGAATTATTGCCTTGAAGAGAAAATACGCGTTTATCAACTTACATCGAAAAACAAATGTGCCTCTTAGTTACAACATTCACAGCCACAAATTCGTCATATTTTGTCTATTACGTTCATTTTAAATCTTTGCTATCATTGACGTGTACAGAGGGGAGGGGGCAGAAGAAAAGGGTGTCCTGGCCCCTCTGAAAATTTCGAAAGGCGCCCCGTAGTCCTACATAGTAAAACATTTTATTTCGGGAAATATGATCAATTCCTGACTGTCCTCTTTTTTAAGCTAATTCTTTGCGGAATTGATTTACATTGGCGAAAGAAGCTCTCCAAACCATTTGACAACCCTGTAAATGGTTCAATATTAAATCAATTTTATTTCTTAAAGCTGCCATTAAATTATCCGGATAGCCGAGATCTCTAAGACAGTAGTGCTGTGATGGTCTCGGACAGATGGCCCGTGAGTTCGAATCCCGCCACTGGAATGACTGTTCGTTTCGTGATCATGTGTGTCTATGTGCAATGTGTTTGTGTGTAGATGGCGTCAAGAAGGGCATTTGGTCATAAAAACATCGCCAAAACGGATAAAAATGGAGTATGGGGAAAATGAATCCAAAGGTGTCCACCTCCATTAGAGCCAATCGCGTAGAAACGGCAAAAAAGGCAAGGATGAAAACATGTATCATTAAATTGATAACTTCATTCTCCTTGTAGTATGATTTATTTATTTACTAGAAAACTATGGCATATGTAAATCAATTGTAATTGAAAAGGGGCTCCACATAGACCCGGAAATGAAGATGGTGGCCGTCTTGTTTTAGGCTACACATGCCCATTCTAAATATTATAGCCTGACTTTAAATTTTCGTCTCGCTGTATAAAGATCTTGGCCTATCTGGCCTCTGATCTTCGCATCGCAAATGAGCGATAACATTTTTATATCAATATTTTTTTCTACAAGTTAGTTTCCCTAACGGATTTGGCTTTCATATTTACATTGGAGCTTATTTTCAAACCGTAGTACGTACCATCACACATTTACTTTTCCCCTTGACGTACCCATCTCAGAGACTCGTGTACCTGTATTTATAATATTTCATTCACAATAAAAAAATTAATTTAAACATGCAAATTAACAACTAGAAAACTGGAATATTTGAGTTAATATAACCATACATACCAGCAAAAACACTCTCGTAAATGCAAGCTACGTAAATTCATGCTTGAAAGTGCCTAGAAGTAAGTGAAGTTCAAGTATTTAAAAAAATAATAAGGTAGAGTAAACTTTCCTTGAGCACATTTTGAAAACATTTCAACAGAAAAAAGAGTTAAGAACAAGTAACGGACTGTCAATCAGGAGTCATGTCATTAAAATAGAATTACCATATATCGACGAAAGTGAGTTTGCAAAATTGCACTCGCAAACGTAAAAGGGCTCACTCTGAATTGACTCAAGTATTACCTGAAGTCAACGCTTGTTATTACTAACAATTATTGCGTTGGTTATTGAATATAACCAGCAATTTTTCAGCACATTACATGCAATTTTCGCTCTAAGACACCTAAAGAAAAGAAATTGGCTCTAAATTACTCCAGCTTGGTACTCACACCACGATTCGCGTCGTAAGTGCAAAGATGGCAGTCAGAACACTGCCCTAGGTAAATATATAAAAACAAATTTGTTTCATGTCACGTAATTACTTCTTTCGTCGCCTCCTTATAATTGATGGGTCATTAACTCAGAGAGGGTGATTTAAAATAGAAGTAATTCATGTGATAATTACGACCCCTCTCAACCGGCCCTAGTCGCGCCGGCCGGATCCGTGGTGTTGGACTGCGACCAAAGAGAACTTGTCTGACACGAGTATATCGTGGCGTATCGAAGAAAAATTCTGATTCGAAGGAAGAAAGAACAACGAATTTATTTTAAAAGGATTTAATGTATCCTCATCCAATTTTTAAAATATGTTTACGGTATTGAACTATACAAATTATTCCCATTTTCATCAGTGAAAATACGAATAACTAATTTAAGTATAACGTGTGACTATAATAATATAACGTATAACTAATATTAATACTAATAAAAGTGAATTCGACGACGTGTAACCGACATCGATACCACAAAAAGTAGCGTATGAATAGATATGAAAATTTTACTGGCTCTTCTTCAGGATTGTCGCAGTGTCCTAGCAAAGTTTCATAAAGATTAACACAACCTAGATGCGGAAAATAAATAATTTAAATAATACGTTTGTAGATACACCGCGACCATTTTGCGCCTCTCACTTAGAGCACATGGTTGCTAATATATTCCGCCAGAGTCCAGTACTGCTGCAACAAAACTGGTATCTAAATAATTCGCAAGAGGCCAGTAGCAGTGCTTAAGAGAACAAAAATATCATCTCATGGCAATGTGTTATAAAATAAAATGAAAGCAAATTATAGTATTATATTAAAATTTGGACCAATTACGTTAATAATTAAAATCTTAAAACCTCGTGGTTTATATATATATATATATATATATATATATATATATATATATATATATATATATATATACAAAATAATAATTTAAACAATAAATAACAATTATGAAATGATATTTGATTAATAAACATTTTGTGAGATATTATTAACTAAAGTAACCTATTTTTCAACATGTATGGATGGTAAGCTATATTTCTTCATTGAAAATACCGGTATAATACCGGTATAACCTTTATGGACGTCCATACCGGTATAGACGTCCTATAGAGGTATTTTACCGGTATAAAAGAATAAAGGTATTTGAAAAAGGTATGGAAAAATACCGGTATTATACCGGTATTTTTTACCGGTATTCAATACCTTTTCGGTCCCTGGTCAAAAGCTTTTGAGAGATCTAAAAATAATCCAATAGGTGCCTCGTTTTGATCTAATGATGAGGCGACATCTTTAAGAAAAGAAAATATAGCTGTTTTCGTTGATTTTGATTTTCTAAATCCATGTTGGCAATCTGAAAGCGCGTCGTGTTTAGTGAGAAGGGTTTCCATTCGTACGTAAAAAAGTCTCTCTAATATTTTTGAAAAAACTGATAGAAGAGAGATGGGCCGATAATTTTGAATTTCATTTTTGTTGCCTTTTTTGAAGAGCGGCTTAATTTTAGCTGTTTTGAAAATATCTGAAACGTTCCAGTGCATAAAGATGCATTAAATATGTGAGTTAACGGGTGTATAATGGCATACGCACAAGTCTTTAACAAAGAATCTGGGAATTCATCTAAACCGGACGAATATTTATTTTTTAGTTTACCGATTATTTTGAGAATTATTTAGTTTAATTATTTAGATTAATTATTTAGTTTACCGATTATTTTGATACGTTATGATGTTTAGAAATAAAGTCGAGTATACGTTTATTTTTACACGATGTTCTAATTCCTTGTGTGATCCAAGTATTACTTTTTTGTGAAATGTTTAATTTTCTCTTTTTAATATGAAAGCATGCGTTAAAGGGAAATGAAAGTTTTGAGAAAAATACATTATATTTTTCATTTGTGTCAATAGCGTTATAAACTGCCTCCCATGATTCTTTCAGCAAGTAGTCCGTAAATAATTTAATGTTAACTTTAGTAAATGCTCTGCACATGCGTGTTTTATTTATTGTGTCAGTATTCATGTTATTAGTAATTGTAAGCATTTGTGCATCGTGGTCACTGTAACCTAGATTATTCGTTATTACTTCATATCTAGTTGTGGTTTTGTTAATTATAATTTGATCTATTGCTGTTTGTGATTTAAGAGTATTCCGTGTAGGAACGTTCACTGTAATATCTAAATTAAAAGAATGAATTAAATTGAGGAACTGCTCTTTATCGTGGGATTCGCTCAGAAAATCAATATTGAAATCTCCACATACAACAATGGATTTAAAAGAGAGATTACTAATTTTGTTCAGAGTTTTCTCTAGATTTTCTAAGAAATTGAAATAATCTAAAGCTCGCTTTGTTGGAGGTCTGTAGATGCGAAGTAAGATAATTTTGAACGTAGTAAGATGCACGACTGTTATTTCAAAAACTTTTTTAACTGCATATAAATTGAATTCTGACAAGAAGGTAGAATCAATATTATTTCTTACATAAATACATAACCTCCGTAAGCAGGACCTTTATTTGATTCCCTTACTCTACAATAATATCCTAGGGTGCATTCCAAGTCATCAGAGAATACAAGAGATTAAATAAGCAGGAAAAGAAGCCAAAAAACACCATAAACAAGCGTCTAAATAACACAATAGGTTCATCTCCAGAAGAAGTTAATATATATGATATATTATGTTAATATATTATGATTAAAGTGAAATTCTGGGACTCTCGCTGGAAAAATATTGATTTAAATAAACTACAGGAAATAATACTCTCCATTTTTGACAAGTCTGTAACAGTGTGAACAACTAGAAAGGAACAAGTGACAATATCCAGGTTAAGAATAGGTCATACAAATCTGACACATATTCACTTAATTACAAAAAAGAAGATGAGAAAAACAACAAGGAGAACTTATGTGAAAAGTGTGGTGCAGCTTTGACGGTCAAATATCTTCTTGTAGAATGCCGAGAAATAGAAACTGAAAGAAATTAATCTGAACCGCCCAAAAGTATTGGAGAATTTAAATACCAAAGCTGGATGCAGACAGTCAATAGTTTTTCTAAAGTTAATAAATAAATACAATTCTATGTAAGGTGTAGAAGGTAACATAATGTAAATATATAATGTAAGAGTATTAATGAATGTTTGATGGCTAACTGAATGTGTATGTATTAATGTTAATACAATATTCCCTAATGTGAATTAAAAAATAAGTTTATATGAGTAACGTAAACATGTAATGTAAATGTAAATATATAATGAGGTCGCTGATAACCACTATAGTTAAAAAGAAATAGAATAAAATCCAAGGCATCCAAGGCAATGAAGAAGCTGATGCAGCAGCGAAAGCAGCAATCTCTCTCCCCGAAATTGAAACTGAAGCTGGCGGCTTACTTCCTGACCTCAAAAACTACCTTTTACATACGGTTAAGAAACTTTGGGAACGGAACTGGAAAATGTTGCCTTCCAAATTACATGCAGTTAGGAAGAGTATTGAGGAATCTCCCGTCACATCCGTAAGACTTAGCAGAAGACATCAAGTGGTTATTACAAGACTCCGTATAGGACATTTTAAACTTAGTCACAGCTACCTGCTAAAAAAGACTACTCCTGACCCTTGCCCAAATTGCGGCCTCCCAGTTTCAACTAAACACATTATAGTTGATTGCCAGGTAATGTCGGCTGTCAGAACATACCTCAACATCAATGACAATCTCCACTGTATATTCAATTCTGATTCCGGCCACATGAAAATTATAGAACTCCTCACCAAATTTAATCTCATAGATAGTATTTAGCTAATGACTATTCATTGTCCCATGTACAATATTAATATTAAGGCTCTATGTGTGTATCCCATGAAATTGTGCAACTAATGTATATTTGTATATTTGTAACTACTGTATTATTGTAACTGTGTCGCCAATGACCTAGCCCTTTATAAGGCGACCTTAAATAAGTAATTTAAAAAAAAGAATAAAATTAAATTAAAAAAAATAGGTGTGGGGAAACCTTGGTTTCATAACAGGTTTAATTGGCAATAAATGATTCTATCATCGGTGGCAGTATTCATAATGTGTATCATTCGTTTTTGAGGAAATAAATCTATTGTGTTTGAGGTCAGAAATAACTCATTATTTAGCCTTTTACATGTATTATTTTTAAATGTTTATGGGTCCCCAGTAGGTTTCAATTGAAGATATTTTTAGATTTTTTAAACTTGTAGAAACATTGTATTACGCACACATTACAGAAAAAGAGACGGTATTTGAATGTAGTGTAAATATCTGGTTTCAATTATTTCGAATTATTTGTGAATACTTCAACAAAAAATAACCAATTTATGACAATGTAAACTCATTTAAGTTATATTGAAAAATCTTTGAAGGTAAACATATACAATTTTAATACCAAAGTAATATTAATACTCATAATACCAACAATTTTAACAAGAATGGAACTAATAATAATAATAATAATAATAATAATAATAATAATAATAACCACAACAGGTACTTTTTTCGAATAATATAATTGTGACACAGATACGAGAAAAGAATGGAAAGTACTTTACCGGTATCCAATATAGTGTGTAGATCCAGCGGGAACAGCTCTCAATCTACCAACGTTATACGACGTCCGAAGCTGAGAGATTACTAGTTACGCAATGTATGACAGCAAATGCTCTTTTCATGGTGATAAAGAAATTGCTCTTTTTTTCAAGATATCTCTCATCTCTGGTGCACTGCATCCAGATCTCTTGTTTATATTGGTATATAGGGACGTGTCTTTGGGAAATAAATTTACGAAAATCTTCACAAAAGTGTCTTCCAAGTAGTTTAAAAAAAGTTTCTCAAGAAATAATTTTTCATGCAAAACGTTAATGCATAAAGAAATTGTTTTTTTATTGAAGAAATTTCAACTCTCTGGTGCACTGCATGCAGATCTCTTGTTTTTTATTGGTATGTAGAGACGTGTCTTTGAAACACTTCTTTTTACGAAAATCTTCACAAAAGTGTCTTCCAAGTACTTTTCACCCCGACTCAGACTTACAGTTCTTGAAATACAAAATAAATTCTGGAACAGAAGCGCTTTAGAATTCTTTCACATATTTCAAGCCAAGCAGAAATCTGAGGCCCTTCTCACCGAACAAACTAATTTCCCTCTGTCCCCTCTACTAATAATTTTAAACACCCCGACCTCACAAACTGACACCCCCCCCCGCCTCCTAAGACATTTCCAAGAGAACACTAAACAGACCTCCTCCGACCCCTTGCCGGAGCTCCGAAAGGCAATAAAAACTCCGTGTCACGTTTCCTCTGGACTTTTGCCGAAAGCAGCCAGGTGAGCGAAGCGGCTCAACTGATAATTCAATTATTTCCCCATCTTTGTAATATCATTTACTATTAATTATTATTACTATCCCCCCTTTTTATATTCATTTATATTTTTATCTTTTTTATTATTATTTTTGAATCTATTACAATATCAGAATGTATATTTCTTCATTTATATTTATAATCTGAAATTTGAACTACTATTATCTGTATTAATTCCCCGCCCTCGTCGCATTTAATTTTTTGCAATTTTATCTACTATGTGTACTACACGATCTTTTGCAATCGTATAATGTGTCCTTCTTTATTGGTATTTTATAATGTTTAATTTGAACTGCTACTAATCCTCCCGTTACATTTAAATTTTCGCAATTTTATCTGCTATCTGTAACTAAAATTTGAATGTATCTATTTATTGTAATTTAATTTCCTATCTTATTTTGTATTTTATTGGTAATTTTGTTATATTTTTCTGTACCTTGTAGACTGACGATGACGGCAAAGCCGTCGAAAGCCTGCTATCTTAATAAAAATAATATGTTGACGAAGATGACCTCTTTTATTTCTTCTCATAAGAACGTCAACAACACCTCATCATAATTCCCACAATTACCACAATTATTGGTTTTATTACGTTTCATGCTATTAAATAGGTTATTTTCAAAATTATCCATAAACATTTCTGAGAATAGAAGGAAGAAATCTGAACCCATTGCAAAATCTTGTGTGTGTCTAGTATTATTATTAAATTTAAAGAAAACGTGCCAATTAAAATGATTTATCTCTCTGATTTGGAAGTCCTACGGTTCGAGTTGCCGAAAGCGGTGGGTTTTCGCCATTTCATGAATAGCTACGTCCGTTGACTGCAATGATTAATTGGTAACACTGAATTGCAGGAGTTGTTTTGAAAATGCCAATCATCTTCACAAATAATATTCATTTGTGAAGATGCACGATGTTTCAATTTCGGTAGATTTCAAACATATTTGTGAAAGTGAAACCATGTTAAAGAGTGTTTTGTGATTGAACTAAACCAAATTACACACATTTTTCAGTTATATGGTTTATTAAATTTATTTTTTCTCGTTCGACAAGCTTTGTCCTCCGAGGAGATTAACTATAACTAAAACTAATATATAGTTTTTTCCTTTTGGGAATGGCCATCCGCAAGCAGTGTATTTTCGTACTCGAAAGATCATAATCATTGTGCTAAATTAAATGAAGATGGATTGTTTTAGTTTTTAGATCAATTGACAGTTTTGGGGAATTATGGTGGCATAAATTAGTATTTGGGATAAATTGATGTGATTCGTGGGTATGCAGTATTTCTACCTCGACTAAACATTAAAAAGCACGGGGAAGAGTTACGGCTTTTAAAAAAAATTGAGCTATTCGTGTTATGTGGTCCCTTAATAATGGCACTTCTCTGCGACTCTGTTTTAATTTATTTAAGTTGCTAGAACAACTAGGGTCATTGGTGACCAGTATTAATTTACATATCAATAACAATTATTATCCCTTATAAAAATTAGAAATATTAAGTGAAATAAATGTTTACAATAATTTACATCATTTTATCAAGATCAATAATATTTAGACAATTGAAAGTTGCAAAGCAATGTTGAACTGAGGTAAGTATTTCATATAAATCGATTTTCATGCTACCGAATCTGGATATTTTGAAATGAACTAAGAGGCATTTAAAGTTGTTCTTAAAAATCTGTTTTGAATGACTTAATTTTTCAAGATAGCTAGATGCAGAATATTCCCGCACGGGACATGCGCAAGTCATGGCTGGTAGAAAGAAGGATTTAAATAATAACAGTCGACACACACATTTCAGTGATGAACGTGCATAAATTGGAGAGAAGAGTTTTGATAATTTTGCAGATACTTGGTTGGCTATTGCATTAATATGAATTTTTCATGTTAATTCTTTTGTCAAGCATCACTCGGAAATATTTATCTGGTGTAGAGGTCCAGGGTACATATGAAGTGTGAAGCTTTAATTCGACCATATTTTTGGGACGGCGTAACGAGAAAATGTTTGTTTGATATTTTAACGGTTTATTTTGATTCTCCATTTTTGGGGTCTATTTAACTTGTTTAGTGTGTTTTGAATATAATTCTTGGCTAGGACAATGTCCTTGAACGTTACAAAGAGGGCGATATCATCTGCGTACAGCGTTATCATTTAGTTACCCTCATTGAGGATATTGTAGCTAGAAATGTTGAACACAATAGGAGATGATACCAATCCTTGTGGTACACCTGCAGCAACGGTTTGCGGGTAAGAGGTCGAACAATTGATTTTTACAATAAGCGATCTGTTAGTGAGAAAACATTCGATAACCTTTTGTAAGTACTCTGGAATTCCTAGTTGTCACATTTTATAAATTAGGTCCGTATCGATCGCCACATAAACGCACATTTTGCGAGATATAGAGGTATAAGTTTAGATGATTAGGAGATCGTAATCAGAATTGAAGAAAGCTGAGGATAAATGCTCTTTATTAAGAAATTTTATTCATGTAAAGAAAAATGTAGACGGATGTGAAGCGAAGCGCGGGGTTGCTCAGAAGGCGAGGCCGGTGTTCTGGGAGATCCAGTCGATGAAGGAGGTGACGCGAGCGAATCCGTTGGGGGATCCGCTCTCGCAGCCATCTTTGTGGCCGTAGCTCACGATGTCCGATATGCTTCCCGGAGCTCACGTCCACCCGAGGACCACCACTGTCACCCTGAACAAAACACAATTCCATTCATACATACAATTTCTAATGTAGTGCGCCGTATAGAAATTGATTTCTAATAAATTCAATTCTTACTTCTCATTAATGACATTAAAATCATAAATTACAGTTTAAGATGTTGCTTTGCACCTCCCAGATTTGAAATAAAGATATTATTATTATTATTATTATTATTATTATTATTATTATTATTATTATTATTATTATTATTATTATAAGAAGAAGAATTTGTCAGCAGAATACCCGTCGCAGAAATTTTGTAATCATTGATATTCAGAATTATTAGAAGGTTAATTAAGATTGTATTAAATCCCATCTGAAGAAACGTCAACACATATAACGTGCCTCCTTACATTCCCAACCTCATTTTTCCTTTTCCAAGAGCTAGTGAAATGCTTCCAGTATTACACCAACAACATTGTCAGTTTTCAGATGTTACAACAATGTTACATTCTTCTCAACAGCATGAAGAAACGTACGTTAACAAATAAATAATATATAAACGAACTAAATACATGTTGGTTCCTTTCCGGAAGCAAAGATTTTGCCTTCGAGAGACCAAAACCCAAATGATTTTCGGGACCAAAATATAACACCTCAGTTAATTGTTATATTAGAGTTTCCATTAGTAACTTTTAAATTTCTGAAGGAGAAAACCAAATCCCTTGAGAGCGAGCAGGTCACATGAAATTCAAGATAGTAACGAATACTATTATTGAATAATCCTCACACTGCACGTGCTGCGCCCGCAGCTGCCCCGCGCGCAGATGGTGGAGCCGCGGACGCCGATGGAGCCGTAGGTCTGGCAGCAGAGCGCGTTGCTGATAACGGTCAGGTCCCCATACTGCAGCTGCGGGGTGACCGAGGTGCTGGCTGCGAACACCCACACCCCGCACTCAGTCCAGCGCTTGGGCCACCAACGAGCCAAGCGGGCACAGACACTCACCGTCGGAGGCCTTGCCCCAGCCGCTGGCGCGCGCCGCCACTCCGTAGAGGGCGCTGCCGGCGGCCAGCGGGATAGGCTGGACGTAGTCAGTAACAACGGCACGCCTGCATCGCGTGGGTGGAGGGAGTGGAGCGTGGAGCGGCACTCACTGCTCAGGGCAACGTCCCGTCCCAGGTTGACGAGGGCCCGTCGTTGACCGCCAATAGGTGGAGGTAGCTCGGGTGCACCATCTTGGTCCTGGCAGTGATGACGACGCGGCCGCTCTCGGTGAGCGCGTTCAGGTTCTGTGCGCCCAGGCACACCGTGAAGATGCTGATGCTGCGGGGCAAAGGACCTTCACAAATGGTAGTCTGTTCCTTCGATATTTTTTGTATGGGTTAATTAAGTTAACACTTATACAAAGGGCGGGCGAGGGGAGCGAGCCAGGGACGAAAGTTGGCTTGTGAGTGAAGTGTGGACTCACCCGTAGGCGCAGTGGGCGACAGTGAGCAACGGGCGGCGAGGGGAGCGAGTGAAGTGTGGACTCACCCGTAGGCGCAGTGGGCGGCGGTGAGCAAGGGGCGGGCGAGGGGAGGGAGTGAAGTGTGGACTCACCCGTAGGCGCAGTTGGCGACAGTAAGCAACGGGCAGGCGAGGGGAGCGAGTGAAGTGTGGACTCACCCGTAGGCGGAGTGGGCGGCGGTGAGCAAGGGCGGGCGAGGGGAGCGAGTGAAGTGTGGACTCACCCGTAGGCACAGTGGGCGACAGTGAGCAACGGGCAGGCGAGGGGAGCGTGTGAAGTGTGGACTCACCCGTAGGCGCAGTGGGCGGCGGTGAGAAAGTGGCATGAGGGGAGCTGAGTGAAATG
>BLKR01008056.1:0-26790 GCA_011170035.1 Teleogryllus occipitalis
TACACACTGTTAAAATCAAAAAAGTATATGGAAGAAATCACCAACATAAATCACATTTATATTTTGTACTTCTGTTATTTCAATTTCTGTAATCTAAATGTACACACAATCTATAAAATAAAATAAAATTAGTTAAATTTAAAAAGTGGAATTAAAATGTATTGCCCAGGATTGATTTACCTGCTGTGTCTGCAATTTGAATCAATCTCATTGCTTAGAAACCTCGTTGCCCATTTGACAATGAATAAGCTCATTGGCCTGCATTTACAAATCCTACACTCCCAACAAGTTAATGTCATAACTATTGTTATTATCACCTGAATGCAACAATAAAAAATTATAGAGAAGAAAGTGCACTCAATAACAGTGAATAAATATAGTGAGAGGTTGGGATAAATCATAATTTTAGTATTGTGTAAGGTGGGAGAAGACTCTTCACTTTAGCGTGGGACGAAATGATTGGCCTTCATTTTATTGGATGAGTCAAATAATAAGTTTTCTTAGCAAATTAATAACCAGTTCTGAAGTGACTTTTAAATTTGGCAAGCTATTTTTTAAATGCATACTTTTCTGGATTGCTTCAAAATTTAGGATTATATTCTTTGAATACTATTGATTAATTTCACACACACATAGATCACTACTCAGTATCACTGGTAACTGACAGTGATACAATGGAAGGGAAAATAATTAGGTGCAGACTCAGTCTGCTTGCATGCAAAAAAATAAAATAAAAATGCATATTTAATTAAATTTTGTAAAATTGCCTATACCAATTCAGAAATTGAAAACAACAGGATTACCTCTATTGAAGTCATTAAATATTGTTGAAGATATTACAATGTCTTTGAAATTTGTGTTTGGACATGCCAGTGTGACTGCTGAGGAAAAATTATAAAAACCAATAAATTCAAATTCAATTTAAAATTTCTATGTAATTTAAAGAAAAAAATTGTGATTCAAGAGCAGAAAATGCAGAATTTGATATGACATTGGCTCAAATTTCATCTTACAAATATGCTCCAATTACATCTGGTGGTGTAGTAGAATGTTCAAAAAGATTCATTTCTCACAAAAGGATGAATTTGACTGAGTAAAATTTTGAAAATTGTTTAGTGTTCCTGTTTCAAATGACAATGAAAAAAATACCAAGCTAAAATTTGATTGTGCATGTTTTGTCAAATTTTATTTGACATATGTATGCAGGTTTTAGCATTTTAAAGGGCACGAGAATCATGTCTAGTAATATTGAATTGTTTTATTTCAAGAGGAAAGTATTTTATTCACTTGGCAAGGGAAATGTTTCAGAAAATTGTCAAGGTCAACACTATTACAACAGTAATGACATTTCTTTGCCCAAGAATCATTAACACAATCTGAGATATTTTTCTCTGGCAATTTTGAAGATGAATAATAGCCAAAATCATTGCATGTTTGAGAATGCAGTGTTATCCTTACTATTTGCCACAAACAGCACACTGTGGAGAACCCTAAATTATGAAAAACTTGAAACCTTTTTTCCTTAGAAACCAAAGTAAAAATTAATAATCTTTCAAAAGAAAATTACAAATTGTCACACTCCATGAACTTAATTCAGAACTCTAGTTGTAAAACAATGTCCTGAAAAACCAGCATTTTGAAGTTAATGACACTTTTCTAGTGGGAATGTGAATTTTTTATATTACTCATACTCATTTGTAGTCATTCTGAGAGCACTACTAAATAGTACACATTGAAACTATAACGAAATTATAATACAAGTTATATTATCTAATGAGAGTTTTAAAATAACTTGCCTGCTCAAAAATGATTATCACTAAAATAATTGAACCATTAATGTATACACATTTTGTGAATGTTAAATATGAATGAAATCACAAAAGTCCATGATGCTTGCAAAATTAGCAAAATGTATATTGGCATCACCTTCAAATACATGTTCATGATCTTGTTATAGAATGCAATAGCTATTTTTAATTAACAATATCCATGAATATCTGCATCGATGAACCATCACCTGTTTCAATGACCAATTTCCATCACCTGTGCCAAAACTACCAGAAAAATAAAATTAATACAATAGTATTTGAAAATATAATTAAAGTGATAATTATTAAAAAATAAAAAAATAGAAAGTGTTTTACAGCAGTTTTTTTAGGAATGCATTATTATTTTGTTCAATTATTTACAGAACATGATAGGCTTTAGTCTCAATTTCAATACACTAATCAAAATTCTGTACACTTATAACATATAGGAATACTACACAATTAATTCTACAATTTCTAATTGCCATTAATGACACTTCAAGACTATTAAAATTATTTCAATGAATTGGCAACATAATAAATATTATTTCTTTACATTTTAATACGAATTCGCAGTGCTTAATCGAGTATTAAAAACTAATCAAATAACTTAAACTTTTTTAATAGGTAAATAATGAGTTTGGAAGTAATTGAATTCTATATCCACTTAACAACATTAGAATTTGAATTGAAAGGATTCAAACCGATTATGTAAAACGAAATAATTGTTTATCTTGTTCGACATAAGCTTTTAGAGGAATTTTACAATTTACATTAAAATAACTTTGAGCTGGATTAATGGCCAAGTTTTGTAGGTTATAGAAATGCACACAAACTAATATATGCCTTTCTATTATTACAACTCATGATAGAAATATATACGTACCTAAAAGTTGCAATTCCATTCCACCATTCTCTTTTAATCTTGGTTGACAATTCTTGTTTGATTTCAAATAGGCGGTGTAAACGAAGGTATCATTTTCTTTCGAACTTCATTCGCCCGTTTACTTCCAATGAAATAAGATTTTCACTTCAAAGAGGTATTTTAGACTCTGTAGTCTGGCACCTATTAAAAGATATTCACCAATATCCTTTAGATTATAATCCACACTGATGCAGCACGATAAGTTTCAATACGGTACTTACCAGTGAACTCATAGTACGTTCAACGATTTGCTTTGCCAACGACGTTTTTTTCTACAATAACAAATTGAAAACTTTCACAACGATGCGCTTTTCGCCACTTCGAAGAAATATTCCTGAAGGGCCAGTCACTCTCTTAGTCCTTCCAAAATGAACTGAATAGTGTGCCGTTGCGCCGTCCCACGCGCTTCTTGACCCTCTGCTGACCCTCGGCTGATATCAGGACTTGTGTCTCGGGACAGCGAATGCGGAGCCACGGAAGTATGCGAAAATAGTCGAGCGTAACCGAGCCGTGGAGCGTTGATTTTCAGCGCGAAGCATTTGAACGATTTTAAAATGTAAATCTGACAAGGTACCTGGCTGGTTTGGCACCTAGTGCTTTGCAACATGATTAGGCTTGATAAGGCCGACAGGTCCGTTTATGAAGCAACATCAACCTCTCAGAAATCACAGGCCGGTTGGTCCATCAAGGTTGGTCTATCAAGGTCAGCAATCTTAGATGCTGTTATAATTAGGAAAGGGAGTAAAGCACCAAGGTCTCTGTTTCGCATACGAAGGTTTTGTGTAACTATTGAAATCTTGTTGGGAATTATGGTATCCTTTTTTTTTCAGTGTAACTTTTATTCTAGACTGTAGTAAATTACTCCCTTTAACACGTTATGTAGTCAGATTTTTAATAATACAAACTAGTTTTCCAATTAATATAATACTTTGGGTTTATAACGAATATATTTTCTTACTTCGTATGCAGGTATGCTAGAACCAAATTAAAGTATACGTTTCAATTATATGAAAAATGCTCATGTTACTGAATGAAACGTTTTGGTTGTATCATTTGGGTTATTGAAAGTTGCTTCTTGTAACCCTAATGCTTCTTTATATTGGCTTTGAGATCACAGAACCATGAATCTCTCATTATATATTTTTATTGATGCGTAAATAATAATCTTTGTATAGTAAGATAAAAGCACTTCAAAGTACTAATTTACGTGGGAAATACCCACAAGTCTCGTCGCGTACGAACACAACACGCCTGTCAGCACCTGCCAGGGAACTAGTTGCCTACAATATGGCAGCCTTGAATTTTTTTAACTGCAGCCAGGATTTTTGCTATATGACACGTGTTCTTTGGTAGCATTATAGTAAATGTGTGTTGTTTTCTTTCTTTATATTATTCAGCCCTGAGGATGGAAATCAATTTTCCGAAACGTCGACAAACAACCAACTTATAGGTCGTTTTTACTTCTGACCAAGCCCCGTAAACCTAAAACGCGAATATATATATATATATATATATATATATATATATATATATATATATATTCGCGGTTTATATATATTTTCAAAACTCTGAAGTATAATCTATATCTATAGATTATAGATATATATCTTCTTCTAATATATAAAGACAGAAGTGCGTCGTCTTCCAACGCGGTAATCTCTGAATCTACTGAACCAATGCCGATGAAACTTTTGTGCTAACTTCCTTTAAAGGTCTGGAGTACTATAGGCTATGATTTACAACCATAAACCGTAATATATTTACAAAATAATTACTTTTCTCGACATTTTTGGCATAGCTTTACATCACAGAATCTAGAGCGCATCAATGTCAATAGTTTAGCTGTGCGCCACCAGAGGATGACGTCTGAGATCTACTACTGGTTTCATCAATGTCCAGAATTATTACGAGATGCATTAGACTTTGAATAAGATTATGTAATTTCCCTGTATGAACGGTGGTGATTTGTTAGTTCTGAACATTGGTGGAATATTTGGAAGAAATCGGTAACTAAAGTAGGAAAGATGACAAGGTACATGCATTATCCTTAATCCGTGGTATGTACAAAGTGGCTCTAAAACATTGGAGTTTGAATTTGTACAGAAATTGAGGTAGGTTGAGACAGTGCAATGTACAATAATATATAGTACAAAATATACAGTAATCTACAATGTATTATATATAGATATCGTATACATTCTAAACAACCTCTTTTACAGAAATTTGTAAACATTGAATTTCTTGAAACCATGCGAGTGTCAAGTTGTGTGCGAATAGATGGGCTGTCTATAAACGTTTTGAATCGGCTATTCAGAGACGTGCGACTTGCTGAAGTGTTCACTCGCACTATTGAAAATAATACTGCAAGGAGGGATGCAAATGTAAATAATTCTCTACGTAGTAGGATTCCTTTTCAATAGCACTCAGAATTTGACTATTTACACAGTTCTCATGTTCAAATTGGTAAAATGTAAAATGTTTGTATGTTTTGGTTTCATCCAGTTGATTTTTTTTCTTCATTATGTGCAGAAGATTATTGCAGTAGTATGTAATTAAGCAATGATCACTTACATATTGAGCACATCTGTGCACATCTGTGCTATTATTTTGCATTGCAACTGCTCCCAACGCATGAATTGGTTTGTTATTCACATTTCAAGATCCTTAATATATAGCACTTCAGATCAAATAATGAAGCTAATATGGTTTTGTTCAGAACATTGTCAATTTAGTGTGTACCCATAATGTACATTTTGATGGATCAGTATTGTTCTCATGCTTCAATGTTATGATTAATTGATTTACGTAAAAAAATATTTTTTATTCTACACGTAGTTTAAACTTTATATATATATATATATATATATATTTCGTCTTCAAAATAATTATAAATACTGGCAATTACGTTCAATATTGATACTTTCATTTACTATTATGATTATGATTCGTCAATTACGTTTTGACATATACGTTCATATTCCATATCTATCTTCTAGCGTCTCCGTGCGAGAACTCTGGCATGTTAAACTTCGCTTAAAACAGTCAGTCCCTTCAAGGTCACGATTTGACAGATCAATTTCAAATATTTGTGTATGAATACAAGAGAAGACAAAATATAAAAAATAGTAAGTTTTACAATGTGACAATTTATTGACAGTATTGGAAGTAACATATGAAACTCCACAAAAAAACAAAATATACGTGAGTCTACAAGTATTTTATTCTGTAGTTTAGAATTGTTTATTGTTTTTAGTTATAAAGTGAAGAAAGTTTAGGAGCTGGAAGCCCAAATAAGAAAAATATAATTTTTTGTGAAAAAGTGAGCGAGGTAGACCGGAAATTTCCAAACGGGGGTGAAGGGAAGACAGGGCTATCGATGCGTGGCCGTGCAGAGCATGGCAGGGAGGAGCAGGGCGGAGAAGGGATACAACAGAAGAGATAGTAGGCCCCACCGCAGGGTATGAAAAAATGGAATTCCTCTCCCTGTTTAATAATTTACTATAAACCCGAGCAACGCCGGGTACACCAACTAGTATATATATATATATATATATATATATATATATATATATATATATATATATATATATATATATTCGCGTTTTAGGGCGTTTACAGTGACCTAAAACCATGTCGCCTAATTCGACTGAAAAATGCTGGAATTTATTTTCAACCTCAGAACTAATTCGAAGTAGATCTATAACTGTGCAGGAATTCAACTGCGATGAGCGCTTTCAATATCATCGAGAAATTTGATAGTTTCATCGGTTCTGTGATATTGAATGTCAATTACTACTGTAACAAATCGCTTCCCCAACTAAATGTTTAAATTAACTGTCGAGAAGCGTTTCAGAAATGATCCGAAAACGGCATTCAAATTTACGATAGGAATTGCCAATAAGGAATCGATTAGGAAAATTGTACCTTGCCGCTTAATTTGATTACTGAAGTAACTGAGGAATTTAGGATATGTAAGTATTGCAACTCACGGAACTAGTAGGAAAATTGTGATAACATTTCATTCGATCTTCCATTATAGAAATCTGTTATTGGCAAAAGCTTATTAGTTTGATTCAGGAGATAATTGCCCTCTTTGGTTCAGAAATTTGGCACATTTCTTTTGAAGTGGCGAATGTTAAAGTGAAGAAACATGTAAGTATTCTACAGATAGAATGTCTATAATATGTGTTGCAATTCACTCAGTAAAATATGTCTTACAGAGATTAATTCCTGTATATTGTGCCGTAATTCTTCTTCCGTATCGGGAGCGATAGCTCAGTACATCAACTGATGTCACAGCAGCGCCTCTGACCGGGAGGTCTTAGGTGCGAGTCCTGACGGCGGCATGATTTTCGACTCTAGCTTTTCAGCTACATTTACGGGACTAATGACCTAAGCTGTTGACGCGCTCGGAATCACTCACCAACCAACCAATCGTCTTCTGTGCGGGTTTTTTGTTGAATAGGATAGGTGGGGCAATGCCCTATGTAGGGCAAACATCCGGATGGGCCTTTTGAATAGACCGCCGATGTTTATGAATCTCAACGCCTCACAGCAGTTCGGTTTTATTACCAGTCAGTTGGTTGATGAAATGCGTGGAGGTTGCTTCGTCAGTCCTTTAAATAATGAGGAAAGTTCATTTTTTTAAATTTTGATGAAATAATTGTGAGATTTCAATGTGAAATTGTAGGAAGATAGTTGTAAGGAAAGAATTAACGATTTATTAGTTTACACTTCACTAACAAATCTTCAATTCTGCGACAAACTTTTGCTTCACTTCGAATACAAACAAAGCGTAATGGACTGTCCTTGAACATCCCGAAATCGGGCAAAAACCCTCAGTCTTTCTGGCACATTTCCGAGTGTGAGGATTTGCACCATTTGAGGGGATTTAACCCATCGTTTTGAGAAAATGTATGCTGAACATGGTACTTCCTTCAACCATGTACCTATAAATGTTAAACAATTTAGTAGGCAGGATACTTATGAAGCACCTACCATGCGGCTAGGTGGATATCTCTTTATTTTTGTACCTACCCATTTCCTTTAAGTACCTATTCAGATTAGCAAAGCGAAGTATTGATATTTTTCGTTTTTTTTTCACTTTTTTCTAGGAACTACAAACGAAAAACAACTTTCAAGCATGACAAGATTCGCTCGCAGTGCACGTAAATTGATTGCAGAGGAATCTTCCATTCGGAATGCCGCCAAACAAATTTGATTTGATGAAAAAACACTGCGAGAACGATTGAAGAAAGGAGGAGTTGACAAGCTGAGACGATTTCGTACAATCTTCTCAAAAGACCAGGAAAAGGAGTTGGTTAGTCAATATACTTTGTTGTTGTTTTATTTTTCGTCTTTGAAATTTTAGAGATTTCTTTAGTTCACGTATACTTGTGACAACAACATACCTAATCATTTCTCTGTGAAATCTCAGCTTGCTGGCAGCCATTTCACGCGTGCTTTTATGAATTAAAATAAACTTTCTTTGCGTGTTCCTCGAAAGACAAGTGTTGACAGAGTAATGGGTTTCAACAGAACACAACTTTCACATTAACTTGATAACCTAGGGTCTGTTATAAGAAAATACAAAATCAATGATAATCAAATCTATAATATGGATGAGACTGACGTCCAGACGGTCCCCAAAAAGCTTGCTTTGCTTGTAGCCCCAACGGGAAAAAGGGAAGGAGCCAATACTGTTGCTGCGAAACAAGGACACACAGTATCTGCAGTCTGTGCCACGAAACCAAAAGGGAGCTTTGTCCCATCTTACTTTATTTATGTCAGAAAACGCGAAGATCGTAAACTAATCAAATATGGCTCAACTGGATGTGATATGACAGTTACTGATAAAGGATATCAGACCATCCCATCATTCATCAAGTGGCTGGAACATTTCCAAAAATTCATGAAGACAAGTCAAAACAACCCAATTTTACTTATACTTGACAATCAAATTTCCCACACAAGTATGGAAGCTGTTGATTTTGCAAAATCTAACCATATCCACCTACTCACATTACCACCACACATCAGAAACAAGACCCAACCCCTTGTTAGGTGTTTTGTGCTCCACTCAAAATATACTTCGATAGTATGATGGGAGCCTAGAGGAATTGTCTGATGTTAGTTCAAGTACGTTATAGTAAAATAGAGCTCTTATTTTTCAAGATTTTTGTTTAACTTTGATGAAACTTAAGACATAATGTCAATCTGAGTTAGCTAGTTTTGTAAAAAATGAACATTTATTAAGTTTTTGTTGCAAGTTTGAAATAATGTTCGTGATTTTTGCCATTGCTGACATAATAGTGTAATTTAAGATGGTTCCGTTAATTTTTTTTTTAACTTTAACCACTTTAATCTGTATCAGGGCAAATTCCCGTAGTGTGGGGCGAAGTCCCGCAGTGACTTTATTATACTCCATTTTCGGGGGCAAATGCCCGCAAAAAGATCTTTTTGAAAAAGCAAAATTTCTTAGCAACCAATGATCAGACACGAATGAGGTAGTTGTGAGATACATTCAAGATCCCATTCTAAAACATCAATGCGAAATTAGGAGAAATGTTGTACTTGTGATTTTTTTTAAATTTAAAAACACTAAAATGCTTGTCTTTGCTCAAATGTACCTTGTATGCGATCTTTCAGGAATCCCCGAAGAAAGAAATCGCAAGGAGTCAGATCAGGAGAGCGAGCATGCCACAAACCAAGTGTGATAATTCTGTCTCCATAAACGGCATGTAAACTCTTAAGGAGACCGAAGCAATGTGTGCGGTTGCAGAGTCCTGTTGAAAATGGCCGTAAATACGTTTTTCACTTGTCAATATTTGGAAGAAAGGCTCCAGGATACGATGCACATAACGGTTTGACACTTTTACGTATGTATCATACGCACACACACACACACACACACACACACACACACACAACACTTTTTTTTGAGAGTGAACTTTGAGCAAGCCGTCATAAACCGAATATTCAACGAGACTGGATAGCTTGCCTTTTGCAGGCCGAGAACTTACAACAGCGCGTTCTCTGAGGAGTGCAGCGGAGCGTTACCCGGAGAGTGAGGGCCCGTCGACCGAGAAGAATTTTCCACGATCGCGGCACACTAATAAAATGGTCACACTGTACGTTTAATGGAAGGGCCAAAGGACTTCAGGAAAGGATACATCTAACGTATACAAGAAAGGTGATGTGAAACAGTTAAAAGTAAAATATTTTTTGCTGCATAACTGTTTCTATACAATTAGAGACTATACTGATCATCAAAAAGAAAAATAATGTTTTCTATAACGAAACAATGATGTAGCATAATGAATTGGTGTACATTTGTATTGTATAGTTTTAAAAAAAAGTCTTAATATGCCTGTAACAAGTAATGTACTTCAGCTTCCGGGTCAATGGCCCCCATCTCGATCGGGTTTTTGTCCAGTTTCCCTGATCCATTCAGCAAATGCTGAGATGGCCCCTTGATTTGCTTCTGGACGTAAATGTAGCTTCACTATGCGCACGTTAAAAATTATCATTAAAAATAAGCATCTGGAAATTTGGGTAACCCTACAAATTAATTGTAATGTTATCCTGTAAATTTTAATATATTTGATAGTATACCCATCCTCTCGATCAGGATGATGATTAGGGACAAATTCTAGCGTGTGTACAGAAACCTAAGTCAAAATGATGGAGATCTAGAATTTCGGAATATTGACATAAATAATTCCAATTTTAGAAAATTAAAAATATTATTTTGAACACTGAAATTCTGCAAAGAAAAAATTAATGCAGTATCTAATGTTCAAAATGACGCGAAAAGTACTTACATTTTCGAAACATTGTACATGACCTTATTTCAAAATTATCTTTAAGGAACAGACTTCATTAAGATAAAAAAATGCTATCATAATTGTAGTTGTAGAAAGTCGCCGAAAAAAATGCAATTTTCGAAAATTCACAGTATTCAACGAAAATGAAACAGTGATGGAGCCACTTTTTTTTAAATTCTGAAAATGTCCCAGGGGTTTCATGTAAAGTACCCCCCATAATTAAAATATAGGTTTCAAATTCAAAGGGACCACATCAGCCACATCGATTGTGGAATATCAATTTCGAAAAAAATCGGCTGAACGGTTCAGCCGCTAGCGTTGTTCACTGACGGACGGACAGACAGGCAAACTGACAGACGTGTTGTTGTCATTCGATTTTTCGGTAACAAGGACCCACAAAACATGGATTCTGGCTACCACGTGTTAGAGGATTTCCCCCCCCCCCTAAATTTAGCAACTGGGATTTCTTCACTTTTTCGTTAGCAGGGCCCTATAATAAGAGTTTTACTACCGAAATCACTTTTTTTGCGCAGTATTACATAACTACAGCGTAAGCGGTAGTGAGAAAGTAAAAAGAACATCTCAGTGCAAGAAAGTATACAAAACGTTTTTAACCATCATTGGCCGAGCAAAACCTCCAGCGAAGAGCAACGAGCTTGATTTCTATCTCTTTGGCGAAGAGTAACTCGACGAACAAAAGAAAGTCGATACATATACATATATCGTATTTTAGAAAGTCGATAGATATATCGTATTTTAACCGTTAGTTCCCGACATCCGTCAATGTCTCTTGCCGCCCAGAGGCGACGGTGCTGCCCTCAGAAGCTCTAAAAGTCACGTGTTCTGAACATTTCTAAAGGACGAAGTGTTACCCCTCTATAATATTCTCTATATAATAAATTCATATTCAGTTTTACCATTAGGGAAAAGAAAAATTGAGAAAAGGTGAATAAATGTATTTTGGGCGAAGATATATGGTAGCTGGGAGAGGGTGAAACAAAACCAAAGCCCATACCAGAGAATATTAGTTTTTGGAAAAATTAATCATCTTCGATTTTTTAAATGGAACACTATATTTTTCTCACCACCAATAGATAGATCATAAAATTATAAATAAAATGATGTGTCATATGTTAGTATTATGATAGTAATTTGAGTATAAAATTAGATTTTCTGGCATGAGATTTTCAAGTAAACGGGCAGCCTTTGCAACCGTCGCCGTTGAGGGAAGGTGGCCTTCGCGGCGTCGATACTGTTTTGTGGAGAGAGGAGTGTGAGAGGGGGGCCGTGCAAGATGAAGGCGTAACTGCAGCAATTCATGGTCTTAATACGAAAAACATGAACAAGCATCAAATTTAACGATCAGAATGAGAGATTTCTTCCCATTTGTTCATCTGAATTGAACTTTTCTTCTTTTGAAATTCCGAATCAACGATAATCCAAAGAACGAAATAAAAAGTTCTGTCGCGAAAACAATAATAATGAAGGTCATTTTCAAACTTACAAGGATCGAGCTCAGTGGAAAAACAAGCCATCATTTTAAAATATGTAAAGCGAATAAATACTTAAAGATTTCCATTGAAATATCTCGATTAATTCATCAAATAATAGATATGTAGACATTTTCTCTTTTTTAAAAAAAAATTATTTTACGTCAAAAACAGTTGAAGCTGCGTATGACGTGCTATGGGGAGAAATGAATTCTGTGCACATTTTCAAAATTCTGTGATCCCTACACTGAGTTATATACTACATAAATTTTGAAAATAAAAAAAAGCTCTCATGTAATAAAATCTATTTTCAAGGATAAATAAACAATAAATTTTGGGCTCTTATCCATGATGTCCTTCGTCAAGGAATAATACTTCCTGCCGCAACAACATGGAAACGATAGTTTGAATAACTATATTTCCCAAGGAATTCTAGAAGACGTGCACAGATAATGAAGTTACATTTATGTCCAGAAGCAAAACAAGGGGCCATCTCAGCATTTGCTCAATGGATCAGGGAAACTGGACGAAAAACCTGATCGAGATGGGGTCATTGACCCGGAGGCTGTAGTACAATACTTGTTACAGGTTGTTTATACACATTTATACAGTCCAAATGGTAAATAATGCATTATGTATCATTGTTAAAATTAATGTTACTTTTCTTGTGATGCTCAGTATAGTCTCTAATTGTATAGAAACAGTTATGCAGCAGAAACGATTTCACTTTGGATTTAAACTTTTCTATTGAATTTAATCGTTTAATGTCATCTGGCAAAGTGTTGTAAAATAATGTACATGTATTGTATGTGAATTTTTTGTAATGAGCTGTTGATACTGTCACCTGATGAATATGATTTCTCATTCAATGGCAATAAAATTGCAAAGCAGATGAGTGGTAGAAAATACTTCTGACCTTTCAGAAAAAAAAAAAGGCTTACTGTACTTAACAATAAAGGCCTGCAACTTACAAAAGCGGCTTAGATTACCAGCCATGACATTCTACAAATGCCATCCAGTGGAAAAAAGAAAGAATTGCTTCCCACTAATATTTAAAAGCATGGACCGCTTAACCTAACCGGTCCAGTTAACCTAACTCTCCCCTACTAATATTGAAACATTTCCCCAGTATTCTATTGGATGCAAACGCGATAAATTAATATTTTTTTTTAATTTTGTAATTTACATAAATTCCAATTTGAAATTTTGCATATTTGAAGTTCATTAAACTGCGAATATAAAGTTATTTTTAAAATGAAATTTTATTTTTGTCAAATTTATAAAATTGCAATTTTTAAAATTAATATGATTTAATGAATGATCGAAATTTAACAAGTAAATCCAAGAATAACTAGTCTGAAATATTTGTGTTTGAGCTTTTATGTGAGACTAATCTGTTCTATACGATCAATGTGGCAAGATAAATAAACATTTTTATTTGTTAGTGCGCGCGCTTTTCTGGAAAATTTCATGCGGCATAAATTCCTAAATAATGAAGTTAAATTCTAACAAAAACATAAAAACCTGTCTTAGTTACCCTCGGAACACTTTCAAGAAGTTTTAATCAATTTGAACACCTAAGGTCAAAACTGTGATCGGTTTGACGTAGGTTTGTTTCATTTTTCTTGTAGATTTTATTCATTTTCTAATTAAATAGGTGATATGTAATTTTAAAAAAATAATAGAGGTGAGGGCCCAGAAATGCAGTTACCCCCTACCTCCTCCACCCCTCCTCTTGTTTTCGATTGCGCACGCCTAGGAAAACAAACTTTCAATGGCATATCAAGAGAAAGGGCAACGTACGCGAACTTCGCTCCCTTCCTTCATATGTTACGTGTTAGTATACGTCATCAAACATGGCCGAAAGCGTTATTATTTGAAGAAAATTCTGGATAGTTTTCGATTAAATGTGTCGAGAAATATACATCATTTCAAATTATACTTCATGAATTTCAATTTGTGAAAACCCTTTTAGCGTATAACATGCTGAATGACTCGTTGGAGTCAGTTAAACGTTTTAACGGCGCTGATGTTCTGAGCGCACTCTGCGTCGGTGGCCCGAAGCCAGCCAATGAGATATTGAGTCTGAACCCTGACTGGCCGCTATTCCGAGTCCGAGCAAAGTGCATTATCTCAACCTTCTCATCCAGTCATCCGCGCCGTTGGAGGGTTAAGAGAAGATTGTGGAATGCATTACCCTAGTTGATTATATAAGTTAAGGGAAACGTGCCGAGTCGCTTTCAATTGTAGGTATATTAGTGTGTTACTCTTCAGTTTGAATATGGCAACGTACGTGTCTCGTAATTTAGCAAAGTGCTGCGGAGTACTTTCATCACCAACGCAGTATGGTAAGGATAGTTGTGCTTATTTTTATACTACTTGCCTACTTTTTTATACAACTTTGGTGCTTAATTTGTTTTATGTTAAAAACTTCAATCAATTGATCTCGCGTGTATTACTATCGCCAGAATAGAATTGCACTATATGCATGTAGTTCCCTTTCCATATTTCTTATTTCTTTTACAGGAGCCCTACGACTTCTCTCAACCTCAAATGTGCAGAAGTATCCGAGAAAAACTGTTCAGGATAGAACTGGCAAGAACATAGTTTTTGTCGACGCTGTTCGTACCCCGTTTCTTATGTCTGGTACGCAGTATGCTAAGCTAATGCCCCATGAATTAGCCAGGCATGCTCTAATGTAAGTAAATGATTATTTTAATCATGAAATTGAGTATTCGGTTCGTTCGTAATAAAGATTTTGTTAATTCTGTTTTAGGGAAATACTCAAAAGAACTGGTGTTCCCAAGGAAATAATTGATTACATCATTTATGGCACAGTTATTCAAGAAGTGAAAACCAGTAATATTGCCAGAGAAGCTGCTTTGAGTGCAGGATTCTCAGACAAAACGCCTGCACACACTGTGACAATGGCATGTATCAGTTCGAATGTTGCCATGACTACTGGTAAGCAGCTGCAACTATCTGCATAGGAAATCTGGTTTGTTCAAGGCGTGTATAATGTAATGTTCATTGTTGCAATTAGGTATTGGCTACATTGCATCAGGAGCTTATGATGTTATTCTTGCTGGTGGAGTTGAAAGTATGTCTGATGTTCCTATCAGGCACTCTCGGCCGATGCGCAGTTTGATGCTGAGAGCAAACAAGGCTAAAACTTTGCCTCAAACATTATCTCTACTGGCAAGCTTCAGACCATCTTTCCTTGTACCTGAGGTAAAGTATGTTTATATTTTCACAAATGTTACTTTCATTGAAATGATAGCTTTTGCAAGAAAAGGCTTTCTTGAAATTTTAAAAAGGTTTCTTGTTCAAGAATTAATTCACGCCAAGAATACATTTTGTTTAAATAATAATAATCAGTGCGGCTACTGAAAAATGAAATAACTTCATACACAAAATAGATAATGAATGAAGAAGGTATGGTCTTGATTCATTATTGTTACTAAACTAATTTTCACCCACCATTTTGTATTTAAACAGTAATTGTGATTCATTAAAGCAAAGTAAAGTTTGGTTTAATGTGAACATTTAAATTCGTGTGTGCACATTGATGTTGCAACGTAAGTGTTTAAATATATGTTTTGAAGTGTTAAACTATTTAAACAAAAAGCACTATTCGTTTAAAACTTAAAGAATTTTTATAAATGCTAATTTTATAAAAATTGTTAATTTACATTTGAATAATGGTGTGCTTGTTATGTTTTTAGTTGCCATCAGTTGCAGAGTTCTCATCAGGTGAGACAATGGGTCATTCTGGTGACAGATTGGCTGCAGCATTTGGCATTTCTCGTAAAGAACAAGATGATTATGCCCTGAGATCTCATCAATTGGCTCAGCAAGCCCAAGACAAAGGCTATTTTGATGATCTTGTGCCGTTCAAAGGCATGTATTAATTTTCTTTAATCAAAGTTTTTCATATTATTAATAGTGTTATTTCTTACATATGCCAATTTCACTGTTGTATTAAAATTCAACAGTTCCTGGAGTGGAAAACATTGTGGACAAGGACAATGGCATTCGTGTTTCAACACCTGAACAGTTAGCGAAACTGAAACCTGCTTTTGTTAAGCCCCATGGTACTGTTACTGCAGCTAATGCATCTTTCTTGGTGAGAGACAATTCACACAACTTTTCTTTTAAACATGTTACATCAATTTTTTGGCAGGTTGCCTCATTTTATTCTAATATTATACTTCAAGGAATATTATGTAAGCTTTAAGGTGTTGTAATATTACTTTGTTGAGTACAGGGGCATTCCATGCATATTAAATTGAGAATTTTCAAATATTATTCATTGAGAGAGATTGTACTTCCCATTAATTTTATCGTTGTGTATTTGCAGACTGATGGTGCATCAGCTTGCCTTATCACTACTGAAGCAAAGGCAAAAGAATTGGGATTGAAACCTAAAGCATACCTTAGAGACTTCATCTATGTTTCTCAGGACCCAATTGATCAGTTGCTTTTAGGGTAAGGATTTTCAGAGAAAAGAACAGTTTTCTCCTCATGTCCTTAAAGCAGGGTTTTCCAATTGGCAGGCTGCATGTGGCCTACGTTCCCATTTATTGTGACCCACGAAACATTAGTCAAAAGTGGAAGTCTCTTACATCCATGTCTGGCAAGAACATTGTGCACCTAGCACACATGTCCTACTATGGTCAACACCCCCTAAATGTAAAAATAGGTTAGGTTTAGATTTAAGGATTTTTTTATAGTAAAATCTGAAATTCAGTCATCCCGATGTGGTTAACTGCTTTATGCATGGTACGGTCTTTTATCACACGTGGTTCCATTCCCCCTAGCTTTTTCAAAGTGGTCTGGCAAACTACCAGTATCTACAATATGAGGAAGTCAGGTGTGGATCGCCCTTTAAAACGACCTGCAAACATATTAAAGGTTTTATTTGTGGACCTTGAGGCCTTGCAAGTTGGACACCCTGTCCTAAAGTGTAATCACCAAAACTGATTTAAGACCCATGACAAATATATTTCTGATATTACAGGCCTACTTATGCTGTTCCCAAAGTGTTGGAGAAAGCAGGATTGCAACTTAATGATATTGATGTATGGGAAGTCCATGAAGCTTTTGCTGTAAGTTGATTGAGGGGTTTAGACCACAAGCTAAGAAATGATAATAACAACAACAATATAATTTTTTCCTTTTTTTTCATAGGGTCAAATTTTAGCCAACTTAAAGGCAATGGACTCTGATTGGTTTGCCAAAAATTACATGGGACGGAGCTCTAAAGTGGGAATGCCTTCTCTCAACAAGTGGAACAACTGGGGTGGTTCTCTCAGTATTGGCCACCCTTTTGCTGCCACAGGTGAGATACGCCAATGTTAATTAAAACAATTGATCAAGATTACAATATATTTTTAAAGAATGAACTTGATTTCATGAATTGAAATAATAGTGTGCGTGTGTTCTCTCTCTCTTTTTTCTCCTCCCCCCTATTAGAAGAAAAAATTGTGATGCCAACTCTTGAAATATTTATGTTAGTATTTAATATTATCGCCCTGGATATTAGAATTAAGCTATAAGCCTGTTCCAGAGAGATGTGACGTGTGTCCTCCATCAGTTTGTTGGGCTACCAATTTACATGAATATGATGAAGTTTTTACTTACAGATCTTAATTTTAAAAATACTGGGTGGTCTTGTATTCGCTATGAAGCTTAGTTGTTTGGTTTTGTAAGTGTTTACATATTCTTTTCATCTCAAGAAACTCTCACTGACGTAACAAAAGGCTGGAAAGACAACCAAACCTCGCATATTCATATTGCCATATTACATTCACATATGTATTCTAACACCCACGGCGAATATGCTGAGGAAATCTTTCAAAAACAGTTATGAAATATATAAACCATAATTTCTGTCAATATTAACACATCTTGGTAATTTGTAAAATTCATTACAAATCATAGAATATTAGATTTCAAGCTAATCTTTCAATTCAAATTTGACAATCAAAACTATTTTGTGCAGCTGTAACTGCTCCTAACAAGAAGGAATTAGAGAATTTTGTTACTACTCTCTTGTGGCATAGTGTGCATCGAAGTTGAATTCAAATCTGATATCTCCTAATGCTGGTAATTGGAGCATGGGATTTGAATTTGCAAATTAAAAAATTTGCAAAATTTCACTAAACTACTTTTTTACTTTCTCGGTATACGCATGTATATTTAGAGTAATGTACAAACTATAGAGAAAGCTTTGGAAAATAGATTTTGAGATTTCAATGTTTTGGGGTCCCCTGATACCGAAGGTGGTGGTGGTGGTTGTTGTTGTTGTGTGTGTGTTTTGTTTTTCTTTCTTTTTCTTCAAAATTTTCTCAAAAAAATGTTCAAATTCATTCTTCAAATTTTTTGAAGGAATATAGTAAAATACACACAAAGACAGCATAGGACAATTTTCTCTGTGAACTCTGCATTTTCAAAAATTTCAAAAGTTTGAATTTTTTCTGGTGTCTTCCTGCAACTTCAAAATTGAAAAGAGAAATTTTTCCTTTAATTAAAATTTGTTTTCCAGATTTAGATCTTCATTTAGGCAATGTGCATTTTTTTGAATCTTTTTAGTAGTTTTCACAAAAGTGTGTTCACATAGGGGCAATTTTAAAAAAATAACAAAAAACAGATTTTCTCGAAAACAACTCCCAAATTTTTTCTTTAAACTTTTGGTAGTGATAGTGCTAAATGTACTCTATAAGGTGACAAACACCACATTGCTCTATTCTTTTGTTTTTTTTTTCAAAAATTACAAAAATGTAATAGTTTGACTTGCCGCTCAAGACATTAATATTTACATTAGTGACCGTTTGTTCACATTATTATATTTATCAGTACAGGTGCTTCAAATAAAGTCTTACAAAGTTTCTCAATAACTCGATAGTTTTCTGCGAAAATGAGCTTAAAATGCTGCATTAAAACGCTCAAATCCCATTTTTTCATCAAGCTTTTCCAAAGGATAGTACTAATTGCACAGTTTAATATGACATAATGTTCAGTTTGGGCTAGTCTTCTGTTTTTCCAAAAATTGCACAAACATAATTTTGTTTGTTCTCATGCTGTTAATATATAAATTTCCAGCAATTTGTAAACACTTATTACATTTGTGCTTGGAAGTGCTTAAAAGGACTTCCAATAAAGTTTTGAAAACTGAGAATGTTCTGTGAAAAAGAGCTTCAAATTTTTCAATGAAAATTGCCAAATGGCAATTTTTATTGAAAATGACTTATTATTAATGGGACTAAGAGATCTTTCTTGGCAGTTCTTTGCTACATACAAAAAAAGTTAAGGAAAAAATTTGCAGCAGGTTTTGTACAACACTTGTTCAAAATTGTTTCAAAATTGTCTATCTCAAGCAAGATTATGCAAAATCTAATTTTTTTTTTTTTTTAATTAAACATGGTCCATTTTTAAGATTATTTTTGATGAACAGATTTCATTAAGAAATTTATATCTTCAGTATTGTAGTTGTTGGAAGATGCAAAAAATTTGAACCTTTGAACACTGAATTTTCGAAAATTGGTCAAAGAGTACGTGACTGGTACCAATTTCTCCTTTTATTATTACCAGTCTTTTCTTCACCCAATGAAAAAGGTTGAACCCAAAGAAAAAAATTGAAACCATTTTTGAGACATACACATTGTATGAAATAGATTATTAAACTAAAACCAAACAAAAAATTCTCAGGACGCCGCATCAAAATATGCGGAGTTATCTTATATTCAGGTAAATGCGGTAGATACTTGTGATGGACTATAGCCAGTGCCACAATGTAACCTGAGCATAAACATGAGGTATTGGTTTGAGGAGAAAAGTCAATTTCAAATTTTACTCTGAGAAGACTTAACTTAAGGTTTTTTAACAAACCATTCATGTAGCCAGATTCAAATTGTATTCTCAAGAAAGTAGTGTGAATTACAGATTTTTCTGCCCTCAAATCTACTTCAGGTATGTTTGTAGTTGTGGGCATTGATAAGATGGTCCAACACACTGGCAGTTGCACCAATCTTACCAAATTCTTTACTATTATTAGTGTTATTATTATCATTATTACCATCATTATTACCATCATTGCCATTATTATAATTTTGAATTATATGCTGATTTATTAATATGAAGTTCGTCAGAAAATCTTTTATGTATGTATAGCTCTGTTTTTGCCGTAGAGAAGTTCTACACATTAAGGATTAGTTGTGGTTGCCTAGATAATGGTGCTGTGTATTCTATGTGTGTCTGTTTAGGTTTGGAGATAAGCACATACGGTTTATTTCGGATCTCATTGTGGGTTTTATGAGAAATGTTTCGAAGGCTACTCTAAAATTGAAAAAACCTGTGTAACATGTTGGTCCATCATCAAAAACTACCAGATGCCATTTTTGATTTATCTCAATAGAACAAATTTGGTTTCAGGTGTGAGACTAGCAGCTCATACATCTAATCGCTTGATCAGAGAAGACGGACAACTGGGTCTTATTGCAGCTTGTGCTGCTGGTGGACAGGTGAGTGCTACTATTCACGTGCTTCGATTTTTGACCATGCATGCTGCCTGTACCTGGTTAAGTGATGCGTCAGATGGCTTCATAGTCATTCTGTGCATCCATCATCTCAGCGCGCCTACCCGTGGTGCAAGAATCCTCGTCAAACCAGCCAGTCACAGAATGGCTACAGGCAGCATGCTAGAGTAATTAGAGATAACAGGGCCTACAGCCTAGAAGTATTGGCTGTAAGGTAGTATACATCTCTGACAGTTCATAATAGAAGGTGTAGACTTTATTTGGACACTGATTTCTGCGTTACTAAAAACATGATTTTTGTTTTTCAGGGTGTGGCAATGATTGTGGAGCGTCATCCTGATGCCCCTGCTTTGAAATGAGTCTCTTTTACTGTACATATGTAACTAAGCAACTATCAATGCAAAGCCCTTCTTATAAGACTTCAGGTGTGAGGAAGAAGATAATGTATTGTTGATGTAATATATTTTCATAAAATTTGTATCATTGTATCCTTGATGTATATTTTAAATATTGTTTGCTTTTTATAGATCATAAATTAATTATTTAAACACACTTTTCCTGTTATATTGTTCTTTTAAATAATTAAAATTACACCCTTCTATCATTGCACTTAAACCTGCTGTTTAATCACTTGTCCTTCAATTATTTCAAAACTAGCTCATTTGTTAGGTTTCGATTAAAACTTTCTTTAATACACTTTTCCCCGAGGACAGTCCTTGGATTGACACATCTTTACCCGAAGTTCATTTAATTTTCCTCAAAATATATTTAAAATTACAATTAAACTGTTTAATTATCACTTGTATAATGTTAGTAGCTTTTTTCAGTGAATCCAGGGACACTTCTTGACTTCAATTAATGTTTGAATGCCATTACGGAGTTTTAGCACCATGCGTAAGGTAGCGATGTTATGCACAGTCACGTGACGGACTTTGAAGTCGTAACATCTTACCTTAGGCCTAAGGTATGACCTTATACCTTCACCTGATAGTGCACGCCTATAGGAGTCCAGTCACCTTACAAGCTGCAAAATGGCTGCCTAAAAACAGCATATGTTGACGATTTGTCCATCTCTGACAAACAGATTCTCATATGTGAGGCAGTTTCAATTATTCCTTACTAACTCCAAAACGCTGGCAAGAATTAATGGGAAATGTTGGAGAAGAGATAGCAAAGAATTTCGCGAAAAAGAAGTTGAAATCATATCTTCGGGATATGTTATATCTTACTCTTAATGAATGCCATTTGAAAATATTTCCAACGTTCTCAAGAACAGTCTATTCAAAATTTGAGTGCATACTCATCACAGAGGGTCACAAAATCTAAAATTCCAAACACAATGTACATTTATTATACTCTTCTTGTATAGTGGTTTAAAAGTCTCACCACTGGCCTAGACACTAATATATTATGCAACTTCTTTGTTCAATGTTTGAAATGTTTGTTATAATGCATAACGCAATGTTGCAATTGCTAAAACTTCTGAATGTGGTTCATTATAATTATAGTCGTTAGTCACTTGATCAATAGAGTTTAAGGATGTCTCCTTACACCTAGGGCTAAAACTCCCTATTTTCTCCTAGTGTACATTAAAACATAAATGTTAGCCAAGAACTACTTTTCGGAACAAGTTAGTGTCCTTGGATTAACCGAAAATATGGAAACTTACTATAGTACTAGCTGTTGGGGTCCCAATGTACCAGGATAAGAAAGAACTAGAGGTGCTACAGAATGGCAGAGACTTTCTTGTAGCAAATTTTTTAAATTTTCTTGGTGTGGTCTGGCTTTAAGGTCTTCCTCCATTCTCTGGCCAGCTGCCATCTATTGTTGCCCAAAGTACTTATTTTTTGCTTTCCTAATAGTACAACCAAAATATTACTTCAAGAACATTAAAGAGCAAAACTTCATCCTAAATAGAAATTTTTATTGAAAAATTTGAAGCCTTTTTAAGAAAATTGCAATTAACCATTACTGTAAATGCGAAATTTGAAGCTCTTTTTCAGAGGAATCTATTAAGTTTTTCAAAAACTTCATTTGAAGTACTTCCACTCACAAATGCAATAATTTATTTAAAACGATAGAAATGTGCAAATTAATGGTGCGAGATATTTGAAAAAAATTACATTTTTGTGAAACAAAAGCATATGATGTAAAGCTCAATTTGGTGTAAACAATGCAATTAGCACTATCCATTAGAAAAGTTTGAAGAAAAGAAGAAAGAAGAAAAAAAAAGAAAAGAAGTTTGAAGAAAAGAAAAAAAATTGGAGCCATTTGTAAGAAAATCACATTTGAGCGTTTCTGAAAACGTGTTCGAACTCGTTTTCACAAGAAAGTGTTGAGTCTTTGAGAAACTTTATACAATATTATTTAAAGCACATGTACACGTAAATACAATAATGTGAAGAAATTGCCTCTAATGTAAATATTACCGAGGTGGGAGACAAGTCAAAAAAATTACATTCTTGTAATTTTTGAAAAAAAAAAGAAAAAAAAAAAAAACCCAACAAAAGATAGAGCAATATGGTATTTATGTCATCGCATATTTAGCACTACCCCTACCAAAAATTTGGAGGTGTTTTTGAGGAAATATTTTTGTAATTTTTTAAAATTGCAAATATTGTACGCATTATTGCTCGAAATTTTCTATTGCGATATTGCGATGAACAGTCCTAACAGTCTGGTCGGTCGTTTTGCTTCTCTCAAATTTTTGTGAAAATGGAGTGTGTTCATGATCAAGAAGTTAATAGTTTTATAGAACATTATTAATGAGGGAAAAAAAAAAAGAGACAACAGTGGAAGTAGCTCCCATAAAGTGCGGTGTACTTGAAATAATGTTCAGGATTCGCCAATGTCTGAAATATCCACATCTTGGTGTGGTCTGGCTTTTATGCTGCTTATACTGCCATCTATCGTCACCTAAAGTACATTTTTTTTTAACATTTTCTCAACTTTTCGGTTTGTTAATAATAGAACAGAAATATTATTTCAAGAATATTAAAGAAGAGTAAAACCTCATCCTAATTAGAAATTTCCATTTAAAAAATGTAAAACCGTTTTTAAGAAAAGAGCTGGTGCAAGATATGAACATCAGGGTTTTTCTTCACTAAGTACCCATATCCTGATTGTCTGAGCATTCTGCTCAAAGTGGTGAGTGCTGTACAAAACCACAGCGGACTTAAGCTCCCCTTGAAAATTTCCACGACGAATTGCAATATCTACCGTCATGTAACAGCAGGTTCCCTTCTAACATGCAGTTAAAGAAACCGATCAGTCTTCAATCAATTTTATACAAGTTGAGGACTCTTAGAAGTCATAAGTACAGGTGAATTTTGAATGAGCGTGTGGCCGCTCTACAGTAGAACGTGCACGTCACAGTCACTTATGGCAGTGCGGTCAGTATACAAGACAGTATGGTCAGGATAAGTTGCTCTCAACTCATTTAAGAGTTTCAAACATGTTTTGGGCGTAGTTGATTTCAGGAGGTTGGACAAGCTGAAGTCTGTCGTGGGAGAAGGTGCTGAATGTTGACCATGTTCATGTGTTGTATTCTGAAATTTTGTCAGTATTCCTTTTTTTTAAAAAAGAAATCAAGCTTGTGTGCTTCTTTAACAATCCTGAATAATCTGATTTCCACATTACATAAATCATGTAGTGGGATGGGTAGTGCTTTGCACATTAATAACTAGGCCTGTTTAAGTCTCCAGTAATAATTTATTTAAGTTCTGTGAAGAAAAGCTGTTCATATAGTTATAAAAACACCAACATTGGTCATTATTGTGCCCATTACAATTATGTAAATGAGAGTAAGAAAGAGACTTTAAATCATAGCCATATGCCAGATTTTGTCCACAAGTGAAATGTAAAACTCTGTATGACCTGCAGGCTTAAAATTTGTGTTCCTGTAAATAGTGTTAGGGTTGTGGTGTAGGGTTGTATTTTTCTGAGCCATTAGATGCTCAAATACAGCAAAATGCATGCATACGCATTCACAAGTACAATTAGCAGAATTCAGAATAACTCAACCACAGAGTAGCAGATCTGAACTGGCAATGGCAGCGAGTGAGATGTGGCTACCGCACCGAATGTGGAATAATACATGTTCAAGTTGCAATGAAAGTTTGGGGGAAAACTTTATACTGTTCGAGAACACACACATAGGTTCAAATTTTTCACGAGGGTTCAGCTAATGACAATTTCAGAGAGAATCGTGGAAATGTTCCACTTAAACTTTTTCCATGGAAAGTAATTCACTGGTTTTGCAACGGTTATGTTGCGAAACGTAACCACTGTGCACATCGTGAACACGCTCCTTCGATTCCATCGTGAACACAAAGTATGTTCCAGTTCGCACTCAAGCGTACATTCATTTGGGTCAAAGTACACAATTTGTACACAAAAATGGATATCGAGGCAAGCTCTTGTGCACATCCCGTGTACATTGGAGATTTGACTCTATGTATGTTTGCATGTACTTCTCACGTACATTGGCGCACATGTCCATTCTCGGGAGGGTAAGGGCAGTCCAAGCCATGGTTGGTTCAAAGGATTGGCTAAAAATAGTTATATCCATAAGTGAGGTCCCAGAGTAACTGAAAAATGAGTGTAATGAACCACGATCAAGTGTATAAGTTTGTGATTCTATATGGCTGTTTCGACAACAGTTCCCCTCCGACAAGTTCGATAGGTACCCTTTGGAGGATTGTGGGCTTTGAAATCTCCAACAAACTGGACAAGTAGTGGTAGTTGAAATATTACATTTGAGAGATTGTTTTCCATGCTAAAACAGGCCAGATGTGCATTGCAAAGTGGAAAGGAGTGGGATGGAAGGTTGACACAATCAAACATTTGCAGACTGGACTGGGCAGTGATTTCTTGACAAAAGAGAAGTCACAAACCAACAAAGCAATACCACCAAGGAAATGAGAACCATAATGCCAGTATCGAATCTAAATCTGTGAAAAACTGTGAGGGATAGAGCATGCTTGAGTAACATATGTTTCTGCCAACACACACTATTGTGGGATTGGATTAATCAAAGGTCTCAGAATGGGTGCAGATCATTTAGAGTTCATGATAGGAGAGCTAAGCTAAGCTAAGGAGTTTTAAGTTTCTTGTGCCTTTTCCTTCATTTGCCTCCACTGTTCATTCAGGAAGCCAGGGAGGTCGGCACCACCTGGAGCTTCATTAGCAGAATCCACCTGACCACTACTAATGAGGTCAGGGGACCCAAGTGGTTGCCTTAATTTTAGTAGTATGTAAATAAAAAGGTATGATGGAAAATGGGGGCCATTGTGGTTAAGATAGTTGCCCCCTCTCCTCTCATAATATGCTGTTCACACCTAAGTAAAAACAATGTTATATCCATAATCCACTTCTTTGTGCTTTGTGCCAAACAATCGTTATTTTCAGGAACCACGGCTTTACACGAACTTCCAACAGTAGGAAAGTACTTGCCCTTTAACACTGTCTAATTCTTAAATCTTAAATCAAAGTGTCACAAACTCATTTTCTTGAGATTGATGAACCTGAAACAGTCTTCAGACACAAACATTTGAAACATGTACTCCTTCCAATAATAATCCCACAAAAAATAATTCTTTCTCAAATAAAATGTTTAAAAAAAAAGTTTCAAAAGATACAATGAATTAAAGAAATACATAGTGATGCAATTTTTCTTCAATATTTGGCTTAGATGTAAAATATGATAATACTCAAAATTGTAGTTTTTGTGACCTTATCATTTTTGGCTTCTACTCTCTGCTTTCTAGGAAGAATAATGGTTGAATAATTCAATTTACTGTTTATAGATGATTTCTGGTTGCTTCATTATTATAAAATATGCTTTAAACCAAAATTATCAATTGCTTGAAACCATTTCCATTATGGAAGTAGTTGTCCACACATTTTTAACAAAATCCTTAATTTATTTGTTCTATAAAAATCAGAAGTAATTGATCAGAATGTTACTACAGTGTAAGAACAGTACATACAAGTATTCATATACAGGTGTAAGAACAGTACATACAAGTATTCATATACAGGATTCATTTTCTTTGTAAATTAAAAAAAAAAAATAATAATAATAATAATAATAATAATAATAATAATAATAATAATAATAATAATAATAATAATAATAATAATTTTAAAAAAATCAAATTTTCCACATAACTTATTTGGAGAAACCTTTACTTTTCTTGTAAG
>BLKR01008057.1:0-26782 GCA_011170035.1 Teleogryllus occipitalis
TTTTCACATGATCTAGATTTACTTGCGAAAATTCAATTGAATTAATTTTAATGCAAAACAACTTAAGTATATGAACGAATATTCCGAATCCGGGTCGAAGAAAGGAAATGTGCGAAGGCGGCTCCAGAATCGGGAAAATGTTTGGGGGTGGGAAGTTTTGGCGAAAAAATAGTATTTAAGTATTCGGTTTTACTAAATTTAACATTTTTGCAACAATTAAACTAGGTATTTAGTAATAATTTAGCATCTCTTGTCAAAATTGTTATTTTGCAATATTCAACTCGGAGACAAATTGAGGACCCTCCCGGTCCGTACAGCACACGTTTCGAAATTGTTTATAAAATTTTTATTTGTTGCAAAATTGTTAATTCGTAGTTTTCGGTTCTGGGACATCAGGGAACTCTTCCGACTTCAGAATTGCAAAAATTGAACATTGTTTATAACTTTGCAAATATTGCAAATTTTTTATTTTCTCTAAACTGTCTTTAAACGAAATGCAAAATTCCACAATCCGACGGCGGTATCTCCTTTCATTATCGAGATACGAGTATGTAATTGTTTATAAGAAATTAGTTCGTCATGACAAGTCACATTTGTTTGAGAGTCAATCTTTTCGCAGTTACCTCACAAATCTGCCCTTCAAGTCGTTTTGCAAACGCAACGTACACTCTTTTTCCATCTGACCCTGTCACCACAATGCTATTTGAAACTACCTTCAGAATGTAAGTCGATTGAGGTCATTGCTTATCGAGTCAAAAGCATGGAAACTTAAGTTCTTACGAGTACAATTGTTCCCTAAATACGTAAATGCCAAGAAGGTCATCTTCTGAGATCGCACAAATTCTCCGAGCATATAAAAGAATCAGTCGTTTCAACTAGGAACCCGCTACACTATAATAGTCATAACATTCACAAATTCTTTAATTTATTATGTTCTTCAAATGCTCCCGTGTCTCTGGAAAGCAAACACCATACACTACCATTTCAACTAATAATAACCATTCTTAGAATGAATAAGTTTCTTTTTAAATTTGTTGCGCCTTCCTAACGCGTCTCCAAGCCCTTTTGGGGGCATTGGACGCTTAATATAATGCTCTTTGAAATATTTTTTTATTGTAGTCAGTCATTTACTTTAGTTCCTTCGGCCAGGGGCATGTTCATATCTCCTTTTAATCGTTTGTAGAAAATCATTTCAAATTATATTATTAGCAACGGAATTGTAGAGTTTTATTGAATTTGAAATGACTGTTTGGATTATTTGGGACTTAATGAACAAAATATAGCTACCTGAACTTGACGCTATGAAAAGTAAACGCAAAATGCGACAAGTATCAGTATATTATCAATATTTGTGCAAATGTTATGAATATACCGAAGTTAATAGAATTTCTAAACTAACACATGTATTTAAAGGAATTCACAAATCAAATGCATAGAGACCAAGTAAAAATAAAACCATACACAGTACTGAAGACTACAGAAAAATAACTAAAGTACTGGATGAAAAAGATATGGAATACCACACATATCAAACAAAATAAAACAGAGTATTCCGTGTAGTACTTCGTTATATTCACTGTCTGTGAACAAAGAAGAAGTCAAAGATGAACGTAAATCTCAGGGCCTTCTTGTTCGTAACATACAGAAAGTGCGATATCGGGTATCCTAGAATATTTTAGACCACCCTTTTTTCCACCTCCACATTATGGAGTTAGAACCACACAAAAACAACAAAGAAATTTACAAAATTGACGAACTTTTGAATGCAAGAATCAAATTTGAACCATAATATAAAAAGAAAACACCAGTTCAATGCCATCGGTGCCAAAAATACGGTCAAACTACTGTAAAGTCACGCGTAGATGCGTAAAATGCGGCATTGGGTATTTAACAAATGAATGTCGAATGGAT
Source organism: Teleogryllus occipitalis (assembly GCA_011170035.1). Taxonomy (NCBI): domain Eukaryota; kingdom Metazoa; phylum Arthropoda; class Insecta; order Orthoptera; family Gryllidae; genus Teleogryllus; species Teleogryllus occipitalis. Next base: position 1,912 of record BLKR01008057.1, read on the forward strand.
AAATCACAGCCGGGTACATGCATGTTGAGTTGATTAAACCAGCCAGCAAATTACAAGCGTTGTCAAGTATACCAAAATTATATTAATAAACGAAACAGAGAAAAGTAAGTTATCGCCACCACTTAAAATTAAACTTTGAAATTTTTCAAAATTATGAGACTTTGACAAAAATTACATCTGCGCCATTCTCTTAAGGTTTTACTGTTCTATTTGTGAAAAAAAGTTTAAAAAAATATTTGAGACGGTTTTTGAGAAAATGTTTTCATGTAAAGTGCTTAATTTTTTAGCACAATTTACGGAAGAAAGTTCTTATTTTTCAAACAATTTTAAATTATCTCTTTTAAAGAGCTGATTTTTAGAACAGTTTCTGTTTATGGAAAATATTTCTACCTTCAATTTTGTAGTTTTGAAATGTTAATATATAACAATTTTCGAAAATTCAGAGTTTGCTGGAAATGAGACTAACACTCCTTTTTTTCTGCCGAGAAGAAAATTTAAAGAAAAAATTGGAACCGGTTTTTTAGAAAAAAAAATGCTTAAAATATGTAAAAACTGTCTAAATTCCACACAAAATTTGCGAAAAACACTCATATTTTTGATAAATTGTAGTACATGACCTTATTTCAAAATTTGCCTTTAAAGAACACTTTCCATGAAGAAAAAATCTCTAACTTCAATATTGTGGATCCAGGAAAGCACCGAAAACTTTTTGAATATTTTATTTTTCGAAAAATTAGATATTTCAACGAAAATGTGACCTACGCTAATCACTTAAGCGTTCTTCACGCGGTTCGAGGTCAAAGTTACATCAAGATTTTTGGAGCCATTTTTGAGAAAATTTTGAAAATATAGAGGTTCTTCCTAAAGAACTCCCAAATTAAAAGTGCCCGTTTCAAATTCATGGGGCCTTGAGTTCCTTTAAATCGATCAAAGTATACCAATTTTGGAAAAAAAATCGGCACTACGGCTTAGGCACTAGCGTTGACCAGAGACGGACGAACGGTCGGACAGACCGACGCTTTGCCGTCAATCGATTTTCTGTATCAAGGACCCATAAGCATTGTTTCTGATTACACAACGTGTCAGAGGAAGTATTTTCGTATATTCTCGAATACAAACACGATTTACCCACTTTTTCGTTACCAGGACCTGGCAATGAGTTTTTCTCTCAAAAATTCGCCAGCCCACGATTACAACATTTTCTCTTGTCACGAAGTACGTATGAGAAAGTAAAAATGTGATATAGACGCCAATAGGTAGTAGCTGGGAAGAGGATAGGGAAAAATACAAAAGCTAACACAGACTAAACGTATTAAGGGACTTACGAGTACGAGAAAGTCTGTGCCATTTTGGAGCAACACTAGATAAGTTAACCTTTGAATCTTAGAAAGGGGAAAGCAGAATATACATAACAAGGAAAGCTGAAGCCACAGCGAATTGCTGGGAGTTTTAAACTGCAAGATTTAAAAAAAAAAAGTATTTTATGGCAATGTTCATAAGACGCTAAATAAAACTTTAATCCGTATTTTATTTTGTTGTAGATTATGATCTTCCTACTGAGTTAGTCAAACAATCTTGAAAAAATATTCATTTTTTTTGTATTCTTGTATCGAATACAGTAAATTGCCATTGAGAGATTGTTTGGTGATTCCGGGCGCGCTAACTATTATTAGTACTGTCAGTGTTGTGCATTTTACTCCTTGGGAGGTGGTAGAATTCTTCCCTCGTTTAAACGGTTGATCCGCCGTCCATCCACAACACTTCGGCTTACAGTGTTTCACTTCAAGATATCTTTCCAAGCGCGGTAACACTACAACCGCGCCATGAACTATGCTCCAATCTGGTCTCCCGTCATGTGTGGTAGAGTTGGGCATGTCAGTGCGTGTGTGTGTGTGTGATTGTGTGTGATTGGTGTGATTGTGTGTGTGGTGTGTGTGTGTGTGTGTGTGTGTGTGTGTGTGTGTGTGTGTGTGTGTGTGTGTGTGTGTGTGTGTGTGTGTGTGTGTGTGTGTGTGTGTGTGTGTGTGTGTGTGTGTGTGTGTGTGAGAGAGAGAGAGAGAGCGAGAGAGAGAGAGAGAGAGAGAGAGAGAGAGAGAGAGAGAGAGACAATAATTGAGGCAGAAATGATCCGCTGTCCGTAGTCCATTTGTTAAGGTATTGTTTCGGCATTTTTACTATCTCGTATACATACGTATATACGGCGTATAGACATGTATACATAGTATAGAGGTAGTTGTGTAATGCTGCGCAAATAATTGGCGGATTTTTCTGGTATTTGTCGGAAAAAACAGAGGAAACTGCCGGATAAGAGCAGGCAGCAGCTGCAATTCTCCTCGAATCAGTAGCTAAATTCGACCAAGATATGTAACTAGACTCAAACATCCCTCACTGTCGGGTCTCTTTCGGTCAACGACGTAGTATTGGCATGTGAAATGATGAAACTGAATTATTGCAACCTGTGCAAAGAGTCGTTAAAATCGTAGTGAAAGTTTCATTTTCGTTACAAAATTTAAAATTTTCAACATGCAAGTATTCAATTTTTCAAATATTTCTTGTAAACATATCTATAACATGAACCTCTTGTCTGATTAACAAATCAGGCAAATAAATAATAACACTGTAAGCCAAAGTGTTTTCAAAAAACTACTCTCATTTTTTTTAAATGTGACTTTCAAGTTTTTTATAACACTGGATTTCTCTAATACGTATTCGAATGAGTAAAAGTTCTTTGGTTAATTTCTAAAATGGAAAACCGGTATAATTTTGTGGTTTTTATAAAAACTAATGTGTCGATTTCGAAACTAATGTCGAAAAAATGTACCGATACGAAATAAAAAGGACATTTTTGTCGTTCTGCAATTAAACAATTAGGAACCCCCGTTCTCTACCATTTGACTGAACATCGGGATCGTGAACGGCTTACTACGTAGTAAAGAGGAAGTAATTATCCAAGATATTTTTTCGACATTTTGATGAAAATGCTCAACCTAACTCGTTGCGAGTCGAATTTGATTCGGATAATATAATTTTGGGGGGCATTTCATATAAGTCAATACGAAATCTTTAAAATTTACTCACAATCTTCTCCAATTCTTTTTAACTGTGAGCTCAATGTGAGTAAAATGTTCTTACAATTATGATTTATGTTCGATTATTAGTAAATTCTCTGGAATTCGGATTTTATTTGAAGTTTTTTGATCCTGACTTACATCATCAAAATTGAAAACAACTTTTCTTAGTGAAATCTATCGCCAGTACACTATAAAATCTTTCAATTTTATAGTGTACAATTTTCAGAATATTTTTATTTTTCGCGTATTTTTGAGATAAATAGTAGCAATGTTTCAAAAGTATTAAAAAATATTTTCTCAAAAATTAATTTAATGTTGTATTTGTCGAGTTGATATTCCTCGAAAAGTAGTCTTTGTAGAAGCACTCTCTTAGGCGAACGGTTAGCATCGCGACCAGTATGGTAGTCGTAACTTAGTGAGTTCGAGCCGTACCTAAGATTTTTTTTTATTTTTTTATTTTTTTTTCATACATGAGAAGTAGCCAGGTGTAAGATTCATTGTCATATTATCAATTTTTGTTTCAATGTTTTTGTGGCCCTCAAAAGGACCGGTCTTCAGGCTATCCTTCAATAGGATGACCAGAAGCCCTCGTTCTCTACTACCTGACGCATTCGCCGTGGTAGAGAACGGACGAGATTAGCAGCGTAACCTTCACTGTTTGCTACCCCATCCCTCATACCAGTTCCCACAGGGCATCTGCATTCGTTGGCTGCGGGTTGGGCCAATTTTCAGAAAGTGTTCTTTTTGTCTCGGCCCACACGTTCTCAATTGGGTTCATATCGGCGCCACAAGGCGACCAATCGAGAAGCTCGACTTGTTCCTGCCTTGCAAACCATTTCTGAACCAACTGAGATTTATGGACTGGAGAATGGTCCTGCTGAAAACGTATTACACCGTCAGGATAAAGCACCCGTACGGAAGGGACCATGACATTTTCTAGGATGTGCACATATTCCCCGCCGGTCAATCCTCGCCCATGGGGGCCTTGGTCTATTCTGTGCAACGTACCTAAACCGCGCGCGCTCATCCACCCCCAACATGCCACGGATACGCGACCGGAGCGGTAAGCTCTCCTCTAGATAGCGACTGAATTCGACTTAGCTGACAAGCTAGTGTCAAAACTCTTCCTAGTCGGGACTCGAGTCTAGGACCTCAGCAATTAGAAACATTATTGTAGTACTTGCGTGTTAAAGTGCTTCAAATGAAGTTTTTGAAAATTCAAAATTTTTTGTGAAAACGAGCTTCCAAATTTTGCATTTACTGAAACGCTTAAACGCTATTTTGTTAAAAACTGCTCTAAATTTTTCATTGAATTACTATTATGACAAAGTTTTACTCTTCTTTAATAGTCTTAATGTAATATTTCGATTGTACTATTAAGAAACCGAAAAGTTGACAATTTTTTTAAAAAAAGTACTTTGAACGGCGATTGATGACAGCTGGCAGAAGTATGTGTCAAGACAAAAAAGCTAGGTTACAGCAAAGAAAGTCTGTGCCATTAGTACCACTCTTGTAATTAATATTGCTTTCAAGTTTCTTTAATATAAAATGTGTTTTTATAAAATAAACTTTAAAATAGGGAATGGATGGCTCTGTGTCAATGTGATATACCATTATTCGCAGAGTAATGGCTTCGATTTCCTGTCTGCGTAGATACTTTTATCCATTCTATTACCAAAAAATCCACTAATTTACAAAATTCTACATTTGTCTACTCAACGTTAGGCTTGAAACGGGCAAAATTCGCGAAACAAAACAAGGAATTTAAAAAAAATTATAATAGATGCGCAGCATTGATATCAAAATAACACGATTTTAAATCGGGAATAACAAGTATTTTAAAATATTGTACTGTTATTTTCATTTTTACACGAACAAAACTGACCTAGAGCACAAACTTTACTGTGAAATTGCGATCTTAATGCTTCGGATACCTCGAAGATACACGTAGTACTTCGGAAAGAAATTCGTTTAGCAAGAAATATCTCAGAATTCTAGCTGTATAACGAAGAAATATCATGGTTTTATTGTATCTGTATGTAATTCAATAAATCCCGTCTGGACGTCTCCTGTCTGCCTTGATACGAGTTTTATTCTTACTATACTGTTTGTCTCCTTTACTTAGATAGAAACAAAATAGTAAATGCATGTACTGATTCACAAACGCTTTTCATAGATAATGTGAATAAAGATTATGGAACTGTTGGTGTTACAGTTACAATTATTCTTAATGTGTCAAAACGTATTTGCAATGTCTTACATTGAAGTTAATACGGTTTCCAGAAAGTAGGTCTGATAAATATTTCTGGAATCCCTTGTCTTCATGGGAGAGGCTTAGATTGTAAATTGAAATTTCATAGCTTTAAATTAAAATTAAATAAATTTCAAAATTAAATTTGTCGAAAAGGGGTTTTGAATGTGGAAATGTTCCTGAACATTGATTGCTATGGTGTATGCTATTGGTGTTAATTATGTATGTAGATAGATCAGTAGGTATAAATATATTTTGTGTTTTCAATTTTGTAAAATACAACAAATATAATACAAATTTTTAATAAAAAAATAACAGTGATTTTTTTCATTTCAAAAAAATATTTCGACCAAATTTAACAAAAAAATACTGCTTTTAGTTACACACAAGGCGACAATATTAATGACGTCTTTCTGTTTTCTAGGATATTATAGTTCAGAAAAGAGTTGCATAAAATCATCTTTGTTGAGAGAGATTATCGATTTTCCCCCATATTCCTGAAGCTACTTCCAACCTGTCAATTGTCTTTGGAAGTACTTTCGACTCCAAGTAAAATGAGATAAGACCATATACAGCGTTGCCACTAGGCAAGATAAGAAAAATCAATATTTTCACTCACCGCTGAGAAAACTGAACTACTTCCTATTCATTATACAAAGGGCTCAGAAAAGCAAAGCCATACAAGAGCTAGTTATCTCAATAGAGGAAGGGAGACCTGTCTGTTTCAGAGGCGGAAAATACTGTTTTTTAGAAATAACTAGCAGTTTATAGCTCACAGCAATTCGGTATTGCTCCAGCTTTTCTTGTTATGAGTATTTTGCTTTCCTCTCTCTCAGATTCAAAGGTTAACTTACCTACTGTTGCTCCAAAAATCACACAGACATTTTCGTACTTGTTAGTCTCTTAATACATTTAGTGAGTTAGATTTTCCGTTTTCCCCGTCCTCATCCCAGCTACTAACTATTGGCGCCTGTGACACATTTTTACTTTATCATACTTCGTGACAAGAGAAAGTGTTGTAACCGTGTGCCGACGGATTTTATACTGAAAACTCTTATTAACAGGTCGTGGTAAGGAAAAAGAGGATAAAACGTCTTCGTATACGAGAATACAGCAAATTACTTCCTCTAACACGTTGTGTAATCAGTAGAGCCCGGACGTTTGGCAAAATGCGTATTTGTTATTGTTACTATTTTACAGAGTTAGCAGAAATTTTTTTTCCCAGCGCAGGACATTTTACCCAAAAACAGAGGACATTTCAATGAAAAGGAGGGCATTTTACATTTTTGATAGACCACGATGTATAAACTATGTACTCAACAATTCCAAACTAAATTAGTCTTTGAAAATCACATTAGACTTGACGTCATTAAAAATGAAAGCTTCCGACGGGATAACTTCGCCCTCGCACCCACCTTCGTTATCCACCAAACAATAAGCATCAATAATACTTATATCACAATAAGCCTAATGATCTATTACGAAGGCCATTTATTTGAGTAAAATTCTAGATATTCAAGACATTAAGTCCCTTGAACTCATTTAATTACTTTGAAATTATCCCAGTAATATTTTCAATTCAACAGAACAAAAGAAGAGAACATTCCATGAAATTTTAAGAAAGGAGGGAGGATAGGAGGACAATGTTAAACTAGAGGTGCTACAGAATGGCACAGACTTTCTCGTAGTAAAGTTTTCTAATTTCCTTGGTGTGCTCTGGCTTTAATGTCTTGCTCTTTTCTCTGGCCAGTGGCCACCTATCGTAGAGCAAAATTATTTTTTCGAAATTTTCCCAACTTTTCAGTTTTCAAATAGTAGAACCGAAATATTATTTCAAGCATATTAAAGAAGGCTAAAAACTTATCGTAAATACCAATATTCATTCAAAAATTTTGATTAGTTTTTAAGAAAATGGCGTTGAGGTCTTTCCGTAAATGCAAAATTTTAAGCTCTTTTTTACAGGAATCTATTGAGTTTTCAGAAAAGTTCATTTGAAGTGATTTAAAGTACTTATACTCGTAAATGTAATAATGTATACAAATCGATGGAAATGTCTATATTAATGATGGTATTAAAAAAATTACATTTGTGTATTTTTTGAAAAAACAAATGAATACACTGAAAAGAACTTTACGTTATATTAAACAGTGCAACTAGCACTATCAATTGCAAAAATTTCAAGAAAAAATTTGGAGCCATTTTCGAGAAAATGGCATTTGTGCGTTTCTGAACATACGGAATTTTGAGCTCATTTTTACAGAAAACTGTTGAGTTTTTGAAAAACTATATTTGACATTATTTAAAACACATGTTCGTATATATCTAATAATGTGAAGAAATCCTTGGTAATGTAAATATTACCGACGAGAGAGGCAAGTCAAAATAATTTAATTTTTGAAAAATTTGAAAAAACGAAAGAATAGAGCAATATGGCGTTTATGTCATCGGATAGGGTGCATTTGGTACTATCCCTACCAAAAACTTAAAAAAATTTGAAACTATTTTTGAAGAAATGGATTTGGGAGTTAAAGTGTTTACAAAATTTGATGAAACTAAACAAAAGGAAGATTTTTTTCAGATAAATAATATGTTCTTATTCTTTCAATAATTGTATTACACATTTTCGTAAATTTATGAAGGTTGTATAACTCACTTCAGAACCAGTTATCAAATACTCATTGAACTGGAGATGAAATATTATAAGAATGGATCAAATAAGTGCACTTCATGTCTATGCAATTGCGATCTTTAGACCTTTAGATATCTAAATATAATACTACATGGATAATATATAATTGTCATTGCTATTTAATGTTTTTTGCAATTATGTTTTTCTTTAGAAATAAGTTGAAGGGAAATATTTTCAAGCTCTTCTCTTTGTTTAAATATTGTTGGCACCATTAATTGCTTAGTTTCTCTGAATGTTTTGTTGAAAATAAAAGATATCAGTCCAAATTTAAATTTCGGTAACCAACAAAATCAAAAATAAAGAAAAATAAATTTCATAAATTTTGTTAATTAGATTTATTTTCTCCTATTTGATCTATTTCGAGAAATTTTATGACATTATTTAAAGCGCATGTACTCATAATTATAATGTAAACAAATTTTCGCTAATGTAAATATTAACGATGTAACAAACATGTCAAAAACTTTACATTTTTGTAATTTTTTAAAATAAAAGGATAGAGCAATATGGCGTTTATGCCATCTTATAAGGTACATTTACCACTATACCTTCAAGAGTTTAAAGATAACTAGAGGTGTTACAGAATGGTACAGACTTTCTCGTAGTTAAGTTTTCTATTTTCCTTGGTGTGGACTGGCTTTACGTCTTCCCTCATTCTCTCGCCAACTACCATCTATCGCCGCCGAAAATACATTTTTTTGACATTTTCTCAACTTTTCGCTTTGTTAATACTAGAACCGAAATTATACTTCAAGAATATCAAAGAAGAGTAAACCCTTGTTATTAATAACAATTTTCATTGAAACATTTGGAGTAATTTCTAAGAAAATGGGGTTAAACGTCATTGCAAATGCGAAATTTAAAGCTCTATTTCACAGGAATCTATTGAGTTTTCGAAGAACTTCACTTGAAGTCATTTGATCCACTTCTACTCACAAATGCAATAATGTATACAAATTGATGGAAATGTGCGTATTCAGGTAGTGAGAGATATTTCGAAAAAATTACATTTGTGTACTTAAAAAAAACAAATAAATATACAAAAACTAACTTTACGTCTAATTAATAATATATTAGCACTATGGAGTCGGAAAATTTGCAGAAAAAAATTTGGAGACATTTAAAAAAAATTGCGTTTTAGGGATTCTGAAAATGCGGAATTTTGAACTCGTTTACATAGAAAACTGTTGAGTTTTCGAGGAACTTTGACATTATTTGAAGCACATGTACCCATATATATAATAATGTGAAGAAACCGTCTATAATGTAAATATTACCGATGTGGGAGATAAGTCGAACAAATTACATATTTTAATTTTTGAAAAAAATAAAGGACTAGAGCAATATGGCGTTTATGACATCGCATAGGGTATATTTGGCGCTACCACTACCAACAATTTAAAGAAACATTTTGGAGCCGTTTTTGAGAAAATCTTGTTTTTATAATTTTTTAAAATTCCAAATATTTTACGCACTATTGCAGGAAAACTACTAAAATTTTCAACTTTTGGAGCCGTTTTTGCGCGCAGCATAACATAACTTTCTCTTCACTACGTATATTACTCCGTATATACGTAGTACGTATACGAGAAAGTAAAAATAGCCAGCATTAGATCACAGCTGGGAAGAGGGTGATGCAAAACCAAAAACCTAACCTAGACTAAAGAGATCAGAAGACAACTAGTACCGTACGAGGGTTTGTGGAGGGTTTCGACTGCAGATGAGTATGATCGCCTGGTCTCCGAGGCTCGATCGCTAACTTTCGCAAATGCCGTGCAGTTGCAACGGAGTGTCTCTTTTCCTGGAAGCTCTAGAACTGTGCTGAGACGTTTGAAGGAGGCAGGACTAAATTTTCGACGCGCCGCAAAAGAGGAGAAGCTCAGAGATGAGCATAAACTGTACCGCCTTGCGTTTGCTGAGGATAACATAAATCGTGATTGGGAAGATGTTATCTTCTCAGACGATTGTGTGTTTTCTTCTGCTAACGATGGTTCGGTAAGCGTTTTTCGACCACCCGGCACTTGACACATTGCGGAATATGTGGCTGAGGCTTACCGCTCCGGTCGCGTATCCGTGGCGTGTTGGGGGTGGATGAGCGCGCGCGGATTAGGTATGTTGCACAGAATAGACCAAGGCCCCCATGGGCGAGGATTGACCGGCGGGGAATATGTGCACATCCTAGAAAATGTTATGGTCCCTTCCGTACGGGTGCTTTATCCTGACGGTGTAATACGTTTTCAGCAGGACCATTCTCCAGTCCATAAATCTCAGTTGGAAGTTCTTTAGGAAGAACCACTATATTTTCAAAATTTTCTCAAAAATGGCTCCAAAAATCTTGGTGTAACTTCGACCTCGGACAGCGTGAAGAACGCTTAAGTGATTAGCGTAGGTCACATTTTCGTTGAAATATCTAATTTTTCGAAAAATAAAATGTTCAAATTTTTCGGTGCTTTCCTCGATCTACAATATTGAAGTTAGAGATTTTTCCTTCATGGAAAGGGTTCTTTAAAGACAAATTTTGAAATAAGATCATGTGCTACAATTTATCAAAAATATGAGTGTTTTTCGCAAATTTTGTGTGGAATTTAGACAGTTTTTACATATTTTAAGCATTTTTTTTTCTAAGAAACCGGTTCCAATTTTTTCTTTAAATTTTCTTCTCGGTGGAAAAAAAAGGAGTGTTAGTCCCATTTCCAGCAAACTCTGAATTTTCGAAAATTGTTATATATAAACATTTCAAAACTACAAAATTGAAGATAGAGATTCTTTCCATAAACAGAAACTGTTCTAAAAATCAGCTCTTTAAAAGAGATAATTTAAAATTGTTTAAAAAATGAGTACTTTTTCCGTAAATTGTGCTTAAAAATAAGCTTTTTTTCACAAATAGAACAATAAAACCTTAAGAGAATGGCCCCTCAAAGTCTCAGAATTTTCGAAAATTTCAAAGTTTCATTTTTAAGTGGTGGTGATATCTTACTTTTCTCTGTTTCGTTTATTAATATAATTTTGGTATACTTGACAACCCTTGTAATTTGTTGGCTGGTTTCGTGAACTCAACATGCATGTAGCCGACTGTGATTTATCCATTCGACATTCATTTGGTAAATACTCAATGCCGCATTTTACGCATCTACGCGTGACTTTACAGTAGTTTGACCGTATTTTTGGCACCGATGGCATTGAACTGGGGTTTTCTTTTTATATTGTGGTTCAAATTTGATGCATGCATTCAAAAGTTTGTCAATTTTGTAAATTTCTTTATTGTGAAAGTTCTGATTTGGTGTTGTGACGTTCTTTTGAGAAGAAATAAAAGAGGTCATCTTCGTCAACATATTATGTTGACGAAGATGACCTCTTTTATTTCTTCTCAATTTCTTGGTTGTTTTTGTGTGGTTCTAACTCCATAATGTGGAGGTGGAAAAAAGGGTGGTCTAAAATATTCTAGGATACCCGATATCGCACTTTCTGTATGTTACGAACAAGAAGGCCCTGAGATTTACGTTCATCTTTGACTTCTTCTTTGTTCACAGACAGTGAATATAACGAAGTACTACACGGAATACTCTGTTTTATTTTGTTTGATATTTGTGGTATTCCATATCTTTTTCATCCAGTACTTTAGTTATTTTTCTGTAGTCTTCAGTACTGAGTATGGTTTTATTTTTACTTGGTCTCTATGCATTTGATTTGTGAATTCCTTTAAATACATGTGTTAGTTTAGAAATTCTATTAACTTCGGTATATTCATAACATTTGCACAAATATTGATAATATACTGATACTTGTCGCATTTTGCGTTTGCTTTTCATAGCGTCAAGTTCAGGTAGCTATATTTTGTTCATTAAGTCCCAAATAATCCAAACAGTCATTTCAAATTCAATAAAACTCTACAATTCCGTTGCTAATAATATAATTTGAAATGATTTTCTACAAACGATTAAAAGGAGATATGAACATGCCCCTGGCCGAAGGAACTAAAGTAAATGACTGACTACAATAAAAAATATTTCAAAGAGCATTATATTAAGCGTCCAATGCCCCCAAAAGGGCTTGGAGACGCGTTAGGAAGGCGCAACAAATTTAAAAAGAAACTTATTCATTCTAAGAATGGTTATAATTAGTTGAAATGGTAGTGTATGGTGTTTGCTTTCCAGAGACACGGGAGCATTTGAAGAACATAATAAATTAAAGAATTTGTGAATGTTATGACTATTATAGTGTAGCGGGTTCCTAGTTGAAACGACTGATTCTTTTATATGCTCGGAGAATTTGTGCGATCTCAGAAGATGACCTTCTTGGCATTTACGTATTTAGGGAACAATTGTACTCGTAAGAACTTAAGTTTCCATGCTTTTGACTCGATAAGCAATGACCTCAATCGACTTACATTCTGAAGGTAGTTTCAAATAGCATTGTGGTGACAGGGTCAGATGGAAAAAGAGTGTACGTTGCGTTTGCAAAACGACTTGAAGGGCAGATTTGTGAGGTAACTGCGAAAAGATTGACTCTCAAACAAATGTGACTTGTCATGACGAACTAATTTCTTATAAACAATTACATACTCGTATCTCGATAATGAAAGGAGATACCGCCGATCGGATTGTGGAATTTTGCATTTCGTTTAAAGACAGTTTAGAGAAAATAAAAAATTTGCAATATTTGCAAATTTATAAACAATGTTCAATTTTTGCAATTCTGAAGTCGGAAGAGTTCCCTGATGTCCCAGAACCGAAAACTACGAATTAACAATTTTGCAACAAATAAAAATTTTATAAACAATTTCGAAACGTGTGCTGTACGGACCGGGAGGGTCCTCAATTTGTCTCCGAGTTGAATATTGCAAAATAACAATTTTGACAAGAGATGCTAAATTATTACTAAATACCTAGTTTAATTGTTGCAAAAATGTTAAATTTAGTAAAACCAGATACTTAAATACTATTTTTTCGCCAAAACTTCCCACCCCCAAACATTTTCCCGATTCTGGAGCCGCCTTCGCACATTTCATTTCTTCGACCCGGATTCGTAATATTCGTTCATATACTTAAGTTGTTTTGCATTAAAATTAATTCAATTGATTTTTCGCAAGTAAATCTAGATCATGTGAAAAATGTAATTAAACATTTTTCAAATCCACTAATTCTATTGCATGTGGTAAATATATTTATGTCGTAATGTATAATATTATCTTTATTGATGTATTTCATGTAGGCCATCAAATGGCTTGCACTATGACGTAATGTGATCATTCCCGCCCCTTGTGCCTTCTGCGCCAATACTTTCAACCCTTAGGATAAACACACCTATCATACGGAACGTTGATTCTAGATATGCTGATTGGGCGAAATCCGGCCTATCAGCTTCTCAGTCGTTGGCAGTTGGTTGAGATTGTTCTTTTGTAATAGTTAACTATGAAAGAAGCAGATGGCGTTGTTCTCCTTACAGTGCTGCCAGAATGTGCAGAAGTACTGGGACTTCAGAAATTGGCCATACCCATTTTACGTGACGACGGTGGTACTTTAAGGGTCATTTAAGAGAAAAATAACCTGCAATGAATGCTGTACTTAAAAAAAAATAAGAATTCAATTTGTGTTTTAATGCTTAAGCACCAGTTTGATAGTGCAATAAGGAATGTGAAAATATTGATTAAACATTACATCACTGTCATGTCATTCTTTCCTTTTTGAAGTCTGATTAGTGCTAATGTTCAATTCTTGCTTTGTTCATGAGAAAACTAGTATTTTAACTAGTTTTTTTTAATAAAAATAAAATAAAAGAAAACTAGTAAATGGATAAAATGATTGTCTCCAGAACAAAAGAAAGTTTTGTTTATATTTAAGGAAAACTTGTTGTTTTTTCTTGGGTTATATTTTGTTTTTTAATATTGTTCAAGGTTTGTTCTTTTTGTTACGGGTGTTTATGGAATGACATTCTGTATCTTGGTAAATGCTCAAGGAAACTTCCAATTATAAATGTTCTGTGACTACGACTTTGTGTAATTTTTTCTTACAAAATCTTCAAAAGAGAGAGCCCCGAATCCATGAACATTTCACACCCAGCCTGAGTAAAAGGTCACAGTATAGGTGTGGTATCCATATGACTTGATATTTCCTTTCAAGGTATATTTCATTTGTGTAACTTAATATTTATATTTATTTGTTTATTTAGTTGTTTATATCATATTTAATTGAAATTTTAAAGGCTATCGTTTCTGTACAAAATAGTAAAAACTAGTGTAGTGGCCTGCAGCAGCAGAAATGCTGCTGAACAAAACCAGTCAAAAGGCGTTTCCAAAAGGTAGCACGAATACTGTTCAAGAATAACAAACAAAATATTCTCGCCTAACAGTGGTATTACAATAATTATATTTTCAACAGAAATCTTCAGTAATATTGCACATAGTGCTGTTTTACAAAGCAGAAATTGAATTGCAAATATTTATTGCCGGGTGAACTATTCCGTCAAGCCTTGCTGTTGCATAACGTTAGCTGTGTCGTAAGCAGCACTGAGAATGAGAATTTAGTCGATATGTGCAATATGAAAGATTGCGTATTAACCTAATGAAATATTTGCATTTTTAAGTCACAATCGAAACTGTTCCATTCTTTTATACTTTTCCCGTGTTTCTCCGTATTTAACAAAACCTTAGATATCTCTCAACTGACTAGAGGCAGCGTAGTTTACGGTCAATTTATTCGTTTATTCGTTAGTTATATTAACAAAATTAGTTTTTGTGTTTCTCCCTAGTTTCTGTGAGTCTACGAATTTATAGACCCTTTCACATAGTCAAAGGCTGCGTAGGTTTCTTTCAATTTCAGCGCGCATTGGAAATTAGGACTGTTGTAAGGAACTACAAGAGCAAAAGTTCTGAATTCAAGATCTGAATAAAACCACTCACAATGGGTTTACGAAAAGTAACACACACTCTGCTCAAAAACTACTAGAAAGATTTCAAAATACACTGAAATAACATAAAGGATTTAACAAGAACTAGTGGTACATACCATTTCGCATTATTTGTAACTGCTATGCACTATCATACTACTACATGAATCTGCAAAAGTGTTTTAATGAAAATTTAAAGAGGAAATTTTGAGAATTTTTTGTGAACATTGATTTTTTTAAAGAAATTGAAAACAATTCAACTAAAAAGGTCTCGAAGGCTACTATTAAACAATTCTACATTACCTTTTTTAAAGGGCTTTTTGGGAAAGAATTTGTTTCAGGCAAAAATCTCTATTTTCCACTTAGTAGAATTGAAACTTTAACTAATTGCAATTTTCGAAAATTCGAAGAAATCTCCGAAAATGAGACTAGTAGAATATTTTAACCGTTCTTTAATACATATGAAGAGAAAATTTAAAGAGAATATTTCGAGCTGTTTTGAGAAAATATTCTTTTTAGAAATTTCATGAATTTAAAGCACAAATTACGCGAAACTATCGTTTTTTAAATGTACATGACTTTTTTTAAGAGCTGATGTTTTATAATAAATTTTCATTGAGGTAAAAATCACGATCTTCAATTTTATAGTTTTGAAATGTTAATTTTTTGCAATTTTCAAAAATACAGGGTTCGTAGGAAATGAGACTATGATCTTTGCTGTGTTCCTTTTATTTTAGTTTCTATATGCTGATGCTCTGTATTTTCCAGAGTTCCAGGATACCTAACGAAACCACAGCCTCTCACATGGCTAGAGGAGGTTGCATAAGGCTGCATACGGCATCGGCTTCTAAAAGGCAGCAACTTAAGCTCTACGAACTCCGCTTGGGAACGCCACAGTTCATGCGCAGAGTGTGACGTGTGGTTCACTCAAGTGCCCTATGTAGTTGTCGGGTTGTCGGGAGGAACAGCTTCGCGGTGTACACCCCTGCGGCTGCCCCACTTCGTCCGACCCAGCGCATGCGCAGATGAATGGCTGCGCTGCGCCATGTCAGGAGAGCGTCCAGGGGTACCCGTGAAAAATACTTTGGAAATACACTTCAGTTAACTTCTGCGGAGCTGACATTTTGAAGCGCCGTTTTTCTCTGTTATCGCGAATGTTATGTTGCAGTATTTCTTTCCAAGAGATGTTTTTGTGTGCAGGTGTACCGTCACTACAATCTCTCTTGACGTGAATAAATCAAGGAACGAAAACAATATTTTTCGGAACAGCAGTTAGTAGAGATGTAGAAATATACGTATCTTTATCTTTCGTTACTGCGAAGATGAAATGATATGGTGATAATAAGGTCTGTGAAAGGACGAATACAAATACAACCGTGCCAGAGGTGGGACTCGAACCCGCGACCCTTCAGTCCGAAATCGCTACATTACTACCTTAGCAACCTCGGCCACCAGACCAGTAGGGTGTAATTCTCTATTCACCAGTATCAAAGGAGGGAAAACTTTGGTGCTCCCGAATTGCCGGGTAGTAATCTGGACAAACATTTTCTTTATTATCATTGTATTTGATAGATTCCTTGATTCTATCCCTATTTAAATTTTGCGGATACTGCCTATGGCCCGAGATTGAAAACCCTTCAGATGACCCGCCTTCAAGGAGTACAAAGTATTAGTCAGAGATTGTGTTATGACCTCGAACGTACGACCACATATTTCTGGGTAGACAGAATTCAGGTTGGCTCTCAATGAGGCAGAGAATCTGGCTGTATATCTTTAAACTTGTTATTCGTTTGAAACGCGAGACTAGATGTTGGCCGCCATGTTGCACGGAGAGCTAAATGTGTTGAGAAACATTTTGAAATGAGCATGAAGTGCCAATTTTCAATGGTGACCAACCAAGAGTAACACAATGAAGGCGTAATTGAAATAAAAGATGCAATATTTAAAAATAGTATATTATGAGATGATGATGTAATGATGGGTATTAATACACGAGTGTGACATGATACGAGCGAGGCACGAGCAGGTATTGTAAACTTCACACGAATGTATTAATACCCATTACATCGAATTTCAAACGCTACTTGCTCTACTATTTTACATTGAATGGTACCGGGAGCGGTAGCTCAGTGCATCAACTGATGTCACTGCAGCGTCTCTGACCGGGAGATCCTTGGTTCGAGTCCTGATGGCAGGATTTTCCACACTAGCTTTTCAGTTGGGTCGAATTTAGTCGCTGTCTGGAGGAGAATTCTAGCGGTCGGCTGCTCTGATCGGTAGTTTTCCGTGGTTTCTCCGATCAACACCAGGCGAATGGAGCAGTACCCTACCAAACGGGCCATGGATCGCGCGCGATCTTTCCTTCCTCTTCCTTGTTCTATCCTCTCTCCCCTTACATACAAACTTACACTGACATGCACTACACTACTACATATTCCGGGAGACCGGTCGGGAGCTTTGAGCTCGTCCCGGCTGGGGCGGTGCCCTGTTGGTGGGAGAGTCCTGGCTTAAGGGGAAAACCTTGCTAGCCGATGGTAGGTCGGTGCCGGTTCTCGCCATCCAGCGGGGAAAGATCACTGTCATCTCCCGAGAAATAAACGTGCACTACACGTACGGGACTAGGTTGACTTGGTTCGTAAGCTTCTCTGTGATTGGTCGAGAATCTGTATCGTAATGAATATCATTATTCAACCCGTTGCAGCCATCAAATGACATCATTATACAATGGTAGAATAAAGTGCTTATCGGTTTTTATTTCAATGTTTTGTAACTGTGATAATTTTGGCATTTAAAATTCCCACTAATCTTGATGCAAACTGGTCCTGAAGCTCATTGGCTGAAGTCGGGTACCCAAGAGCTCATCCATCTCTTTTCACCATGGAAATTCCCATTGAGTCTGGTACATAATGGATGTAACACCTATTAAATATTGAGTTCATAGGTCGTGATTTAATCTCTGCTTAAATTTTGGTAAAAACATTTTTTCAATCACATTTTGGCGTGAAATTCAAATTTTTAAACTGATAAAATTCATTTTATTTTATTTTCACTATCGTTCACATTGTTTGAAAATATGAAAAAATGTAAGTTACAGAATTTTAGGATAAAATTGACATTGTAGGAGAAAAAATTAGACAGCACTCCAACGTCGAAAATCAATTTCCAAAATATATTTATTATTTTTCTATTAGAATTTGGCGTCAAATTTAGTTGACAAAGATATCTTGAAATTAAACTATTTTCTTCCGTCTTTGCAATGTTTTCAGCCTGATATGTTCAATAGAAGCTAAGAAAAAATAAAACCCGAAAAACACGTTTTTCGTGGAATCCCTGCAATAGATTGCCCTCGGAGGCATGTTTTTTGTCACTACGGTATTTTTTACTCTTTCATATTAGTATAGTGATTATCGACTTGATTTGGGGGCACCTTTCCCCATCTTATTCGGCTCTATCCCTTGTGTGGCATTATCAACTCCGCAGTTGAAATAGTAAATAAGGGAGCCAGCGTGAGTAAGTAACAAAAATACGAAATAAGTGCATGGTGAACAGAAAGGAGGGGTGCGTCATATTGTCACATGTAAGTAAACAGTACTGAAGACAAGCGTGACTTGCTGAGTTCGGAGTGACCGGTGTCAAAGGGGCGCGGGCGGCGAGGTGCGATTCCAGTGTTAGCGGAGGAGGCGCAGTGGGCAGCGCGCTACCCTACAGGCGGCCGTTGCGAGGTGCGGGCCAAGGCTCGGGCAGCGGCAGGGGCACGCCGCGACGCGCTTCTACTCGACGGCGGACGGGCGTGATGAAAGCCCTGCACTGCACGCTGTAAGACCGGCCACAAGCAGATTTATTTCATTCCAATTGAATAGGTGAAGGCGGTTGGGGGATATAGGCAACTAGTTGATGAGTGTTAGTTAATCTATCAACAGCAACTATTGGATGAGAGTAATAACAAGGGTGGGATACAAAAGTCCTTACTCGTACAATACATGTAATTCGTTAAGTACGTTTTTTTTTTCATTCATGGAGTCGACAATTTTTGATTATTAGGACAGGGAGAT
The DNA here is from genome assembly GCA_011170035.1 of Teleogryllus occipitalis. Taxonomy (NCBI): domain Eukaryota; kingdom Metazoa; phylum Arthropoda; class Insecta; order Orthoptera; family Gryllidae; genus Teleogryllus; species Teleogryllus occipitalis. The sequence continues at coordinate 20,860 of BLKR01008057.1, forward strand.
CCCATTAAAGAAAAGAAAGTAATGAGAAATGCAATGAGTAATGTAAATCAGAGGCAAATTAGGATATATTCAACTAACATTTAGGAATTGTTATAGTTCAATTTGTGGTTAATAAGCAATAAATGTCCGGTGTTCTTTTTATTTTTACTTATTCACAGTACAATTATTTTCCAAATAAAAACAAAAAATTGTTCTTTTATACATGTTTGTACACCCTCCCATGAGGCCATTCACGATAAAAACATCTGCCCCTTGGGTCCTTTACAAATTATTAAACTAAAAATTATTTCTTTGTGGACTCACCAACAGGTATGTCTTAAATGCCTAAGGTAATGATATAGTAGTTTCAAATGCATTCATAATGCTATATACTGGATTGCCTTGAATTCTGAATGTTCAAATTATTTGTGGAATTATCCTTACTAGTCTGCATGATGTGCTGAAAATAATGTGAATTGTTGCAAATAATGCGAGAAGGTACGTAATAATAGGTCCAAAAAGGGCTTTTGGACCGTATTCTACAGAGGGTCAATAAATCGTTTCTCAGTGCGTGTTTGCACGTAAACCATTTTTCAAAATTTAAATTAATAAAATAAAATTTGTAGGAATTTTTTTACATTAATTTTGTTCATAAAGCGTTGTTCGATTAAGTGCATAGTTTTTTTAGATGTAAAACCTAAATATGACTAAATTTTTGTTTTTTCGTAGTTGTCTCTGTAAAAACGATTTCTCGATAAGGGAAGCTTCACGTCCAATTTAACATCCCAAAAATATGCAATAGCATAAATACAGAATCGGCGAGAAAAAGCTGTCGGATTTTATTTCTCGACCGGATAACATTTGTCTGGACACTCTGGACTTTAATTATTGCACGCTTCCACTGCGTCACTAAGGCGCTTTTGCTCTGATGCTTACGGATGCCATTTTGCCTATTTAACTTCCACTCTGGGAATAAATATGCAAAGCTTTGCGAACAACCTTTTAGAACTATTGACTATTCAGTTATATGCAGAGCATCTCTGTGGAGTTTTGCTGCTCTTGCTCATTTGCAGATGGTTGTCTTTGGGGTCATTGGATTGCACCTCCCTATCAGCACGACTTTATATATTTTAATGCAATTTAGTATGAAAAGTTCCACATATTTCAATCAAACTTTCACTAATTTTTAACTCCACGTATCAAATAATTCTGAAAATGTAACAGTTTGGCCTCATGAAGAGTCTAGTAGGTCCATAAGACATTGGAAAATGTGGAATAGAATATCTCCGTTATATCTAAACAAATGAAACAGCTTTCTTGCTGTATATTTTTTGTCTATTCAATGACATAAAAATTAATTTTACCCATATTAATATCTATTAGATTAATTGCAGCAAATCATCGAAAAATTTGTTTAAATTTTTCAGATTAAAGGGTTGAATAGCTTCCGCAATATTCGAGAAAAAAAGGTGAAACATTGGACATAATATGCAAATATTATTGATTGATTGGTTGATTGTTAGCGATTCCGGGTGTGTCAACGACAGAGGCCATTCGTCCCGTAAGTGTGGTGCATGTTTTTTCATCGGGAGGTGGCGGTGATCTTCCTCACTGGATGGCGAGATCCGGCGCCGACCTACCGTCGACTAGCAGGGTTTTCTCCAACCTGGTATCTCCCACCAGGGGGGCACCGCCCGAGCCGGGGTAACTTCTAAATCCCCGACCGGTGTCTGGGCGTGTGTGTGTGTGTGTATGTGTGTATGTGTGTGTGTATGTGTGTATGTGTGTGTGTGTGTAAGGGGTGAGGATTGGACAAGGAAGAGGAAGGAAGGATCGCGCGCGGTCTGTTGCCCGTTTGTAAGAGTACTGCTCCGGAATTCGCCTGGTGTTGATCGGAGAAACCACGGAAAACTACCGATCAGAGCAGTGGACCGCTAGAATTCTCCTCCAGATAGCGACTGAATTCGACCTTGCTGAAAAGCTAGTGTGGAAAATCTTGCCGCCGTCGGTACTCGATCCTAGGACCTCCCGGTCAGAGGCACTGCAGTGACATCAATTTATTCACTGAGCCACCGCTTATGGTGAAAATATTATTATTATTATTATTATTATTATTATTATTATTATTATTATTATTATTATTATTATTATTATTATTATTATTATTATTATTATTATTACGATTATGTGCGTCCTTTTCTAGAGCAAAGGCCTCCTGTTTAGCGTAGGAAGGTTTCACATCAACTGAACGGGTCTTGAGGTACTTTAACGATATTTACCAATACACTAAGAACGTCTATTGAACCTAGTAAATGTTCTGTATCTTTTTCACTCTTGACAGTCCCTATTCACCAATACACATAGAATACACACATAATACACATAGAAAATGATTGCTTTGTACACGTATGAATTTTCACTATTCCCCAGCACACATGAAACCTCTATTAGGTAAGTAAATGGTGTTACTATTTTACATTGTTGACGGTCCTTCGCACTAATACATGCAGAACATCGTAGTTTAGAACACATGTTGTTCACCACTGCTCGCCAGTACACTTACATCTATTATGTTAGGAAATTGGTCTTGATCTCTTCCACTGCTCTCGGTCTCTGTTGACTCTTACACATAGAAAATCATAGTTTTGGACACACACACACACACACACACACACACACATAGTCTTCCCACTATTTGCCAGCACCCATGAAATCTGTATTTCGCTAGTAAGTACTCTTGATCTTTTTACACTGTTAACTGTTCTTCACTCCAATATACAAGGGGAATCTTAGTATTGAACATACATTGTTTATTACTATTCGCCAGTATCCATACAACATCTATTAAGCTAACAAGGTAACGTTGTTGATGTTTTTCACCGTTCACGGTCCTTCGCCACTCTAGTCCACTCCACACCTACTGCCTTCTTGAAGTAGTCAGACGATTTAGTTTCTTGGTGGCCTTGTCTTCTCCAAGCCACTCGCGGGTTCCAAACTGTGGCAGCATCGGTCCATCCTTGGTGCTCGAGTCTCATCAAGTGCCCACCCCATTCCCACTTAATACACACTAGCTGAACCCGTGCGATTACATCGCACTGAAGGGAAACCTGTAGGAAGTTACAACAGAACATATGAAATGTTGAAACCCCAAAAATTTAGTTTCATTTCATTTGTTGTATATACACAATAAATAAAGAAATGATATAAGTTTTTAAACAACTGAATACTAATTACTGTGAACCGAGTTAAATGTTTTTAAAAAAATGGCGATATGCCATAATTTTCATCATAATTAGGCGATGTGAATATCGTGTTGTCAATAAGTGGCTAATAGCATAACTGGCAATGAAGAAATCAATAGCAAATCAATCAAAAACTATGCTCTAGTAGCATTAGAGCAAGAAATCTTGTTTAACTTAAAAATTGTATGCATCACTTATGAGTGTTCAAATGGAACACTTCCAAACAAATATTTATTTTTCCCCCACATTCGGTTGCAATTCAAAAGTAATGTTTGGTTCAATGTAAAAGCACTTATTTTTTATCAAAACACTCTACGTAGTTTGTGATTATGTTTAAAAAAACCTTTTGTCTGTTTTGTTTTTATTAATTTGTGATGGTCAAAAATAATACTTTGGACAAAATTAAAGTTTTTTGAGAAAGCATTGTTTAATTACTCAAGAGAGGATAAGTCACCAATTAATATCAATCAATTGCTAGTTCTGGCAGAGATTACATGAAAACAAAAGGAGGGGTGTTCAAAAGTTACTTGATAAACAATTTAGGAGAAAATCGTCAGAATTGGGAGCTTATAAGTGTATTATTTCCTGCTCTATCAACTGCACATGATAATGAACAAACATGAACAAAACATACTATTTCCATTTTTCTTATAAAATATTACTGATACATTTTTTTACCATTTCCTGAAAACTTTTCTTTGATGGAAATAGCTCCAATTGGACACGCACACCTCAAACAATCATTGATTTCTTTTTTTAATTGTTGTTTATACACAATATTTTTTAGTTGTTGTATATACACAATAAATAAAGAAATGATATAAGTTTTTAAACAACTGAATACTAATTACTGTGAACCGAGTTAAATGTTTTTAAAAAAATGGCGATATGCCATAATTTTCATCATAATTAGGCGATGTGAATATCGTGTTGTCAATAAGTGGCTAATAACATAACTGGCAATGAAAAAATCAATAGCAAATCAATCCAAAACTATGCTCTAATGAACAAACATGAACAAAACCGACTACTTCCATTTTTCTTATAAAATATTACTGATACATTTTTTTACCATTTCCTGAAAACTTTTCTTTGATGGAAATAGCTCCAATTGGACACGCACACCTCAAACAATCATTGATTTCTTTTTTAAGGTATATAATGTTATCATTGACAGTAACATGACATTTGAATATTGCTTAACTCAAGGAAACAAAGTACGTTTGGTTCTGTATTAGGTAACACACAGGAGGAGTTAAGTATATGAAGTATATGAGGGAGAAAGTAAATGAGACGCTTCATACAATATTTCCTTGTGTATAATTAAAGAATGTACAATTTCAATTTATAAAAGAAATAAATGAATGAACTAAAGTAAACAATACATTTGTTATATCCATTCAAAGTTGTGATGTAGTTTAATACATAAGCTATGACGCTTATAGCCTTCTTGTTCGGTTTGCTGAACATATTGTTCTTTTTCAACACAGTGCTGTCTGGAGAACTGTATTTTCCATATGTTATAATTTCTTGATGAAATCCTTTAGCAACAACTATCCAAGACTAATAAAAAACAGCGAGATTTTCAAATTCTGCAAAAATAGAATAACAAATCATGGTTAACATACACTTAGTTTTTATGAAAATTTAATTACATTTTCAATATTTACCAATATCTCCAGATTCATGAACTTTGTACAAAGGAAAAGTTTCCCCACCACCCAAGGAGTAAATTCCATGGTGCGTTAGGTTTTTTTTTAAGTGGAAACCTTCACTCAGAGTCCTATTATAAACCACCGAGAGAATGTAATGCAAGATTTCATTGTAGAAGCACCACGACCTGGACTATATTTCCTGAAATGAACATTGTTTAATTTCCAAAACATTTTACCAATTCACTTTGTGCTAACGTCAGTAGTCAGCAGCATCAGTGCAAAATCATTTCCTTGACAGAAGAGGCAAATTGAAGCACACTCAGATACATACAAAGATTCAAGAATGCATTCACACGTTATCCATTGCAAGAGATTGGTTCTTTCTAGTTAGGATCCAAAGATTATGCATTTTTTTTGTCACGCGAAAAACTGAAGGCTAGTATTTGGAAATTATTAATCAGCTAATTTCCAAAATTTGTTTCTTGGTAATACTTTACAAATAAAGTAAGAATCACTACAACAATTGAATTGAAGAATCACTACAACAATTGTTTCCCTTTCGGATCATATAAATTCAGGTTACACAAATTTTATTACACATACCCATCCTTCATTCACATACAGTACTTATTATCTGTCACCATAAAGTCCATGTATATTTCTGCCACCAAGTTATTGATCCTAAAATAGCTATCAATATAATATTTCACTATAAACAATATTCAATGTAAAAGCTTTAGAACTGTTTTTATATTTTCCTTGATTTGTGCCATCTTCAATTTGTACCCTAACATCACCAAACGAACTTTAGAGAATGCCACATAAAGTTGCCCAAGTGTAAACACAGGAGAGGGAAGATAAGATGCCAATTTTTTTGAAAGTCTGCCCCTGCGACTTATTAATTATCATGGCAAACGACAACCTTACTGGAAATTGCCGTCTTTTTAAATTGAAGGGCATGGTGTGAACTATGCCCTTCATGGTGTAGACTGTGCCTCTCCTGTCAGAACTTTTGCTTCAATGGAATTGTTGTGCATTTTGTGCACA
>BLKR01008058.1:0-26737 GCA_011170035.1 Teleogryllus occipitalis
ACTTCTGTTCCTTCGAGCATAGCTTCCGCATCGAAGTCGGCACTATCAAGGTTAATAGCGTACTTATCCAGCTCGTCTTCCTCAACTTCAAAGTTTGAGCTGCGATCTGTTACATAATTCAGATATTCGGTACGTTGCACGTACGCTTTCAACATGTTAATGTGGTAGATACGCTCTTCCTTTTTCCCAGGCATTCGGACAGAGTAGTTCGTGTCCGATTTTTTCTCTACTACTTCTCCCGGTCCTATCCATTGAACAGATAACTTTTTTGTGCGATTCGGGGCCAACACCAGCACCCGGTCGCCCGGCGCGAATTCTCTGTGTACGGCTCGCCGATCGTACCACGTTTTTCTTTTCTCCTGCTCGTTAACAAGCTTCTCGTGAGCTAATTCGCGAGATTTCTGAAGCCTATTTATTAGCTTGAACACATATTCGACGACGGAATTTTCTTCCTCATCGTCCTCGCCTGCAAGGTGTTCATATAATAAGGTTATGGGAGTTCTGAGGTTCCTCCCATACACTAATTCAGCTGGAGTGAATCCGAGGCTCTCGTGCACCGTGGTTCTCAAAGCAAATAAAATCGCGGGCATTTGGTCCTCCCACTCCGTTCCTGCTTCCAAGCATAACACTTTGATTAAGCGGTTCATCGTTCTATGCACGCGTTCGATAGGATTTGACTGCGGGTGGTAGGGCGAACTTCTCACCAGTTTGATCCCAAACTTCCTAGCAAATTCACCTGTCAATGCGCTTGTAAAGCACGTGCCCTGGTCTGTTTGTAATTCCTTAGGAAACCCGATTCTACTGAATAATGTCAACAAGGCACTAATGATAGTTGTTGATTGCAAATCTTTAATTGGAATAGCCTCCGGATACCTAGACGCTAAACAAATGGCTGTCAAAATAAACTTGTTGCCTTCTTTACTTTCGGGAAGAGGTCCACAAGTATCAATATTTATTTTACCGAAGACTTCCGTTATCGGCGGTACTAACATTAACGGTGCTTTTTTACGATCATTTGGCCTACCAACCTTTTGACACACATCGCAAGTTTTCACATATGTCTCCATATCCTGGAAACAACGAGGCCAATAAAAGTATCGCGACATGCTGGATTTGCTCTTAGTGCAACCTAAATGTGCATTCGCGGTTTCATGGCACACCTTGAGAACGGCGGCCCGATATTTAGTCGGAACTACTAACATATTAAATTTTTCTCCGCGATTGCTGTGTCTTGACCGATACAAAATACTATTTTTCACGAAATACGACTCTCGCCCTGCTTCCGGTACGTTGTGCTTATTCGCGTCGTATAATGTTTTGATTTCCGGGTCACTTTGTTGTGAAGCTGCGAACTCAGTCTGGGTAACATTTATGAGTTCATTCACTTCGGGCGTTAGTACACTAGCACTGGCGTCCCTTTCACCAACGGCTTCCTCCTGCCTCAATTGTTCAAGGTTTTCTACCTGCTCGTCCGCGTCAAACTCGCCTGCTTCTCGATCAGCGGGGCCCGACTCCTGAGTCACTCGCGACGTTTCAGCGGCTTTTGCCCGCGTCGTTACGGCGGCAACTAATTGTGGTTCAATAAATCCTGCCTTTACTTCTTCCAACAGAGCAGCTGTTCTATTACTTAATAAGTAATATCCGCTGTCGCATTCCCGAGGCACAACTGCGGCTTTAGTTACTACTTTCCCGAATGGCCCTTCAATAGTGACTTCTGCCACCGGGAGATTTCGTGGTGAGGCATCAAGCGGTTGCAAAATCCACACGCTTTCTCCCGTTAAATTCTCGTCGCTAATAAATTTCTCATGGACAAGATCGAAACTGGCACCACAGTCGCGCAAAAATCTCCCGGGAATTTTATTAATTTTTCCAAAGAACACGTACGGTGAAAACAATTCCGTAGCTGTTTTGTCTGCCACATGATTCATTTTTTCGGCCACGCGGCGCTGCGGGCATTCACGGACCATGTGGTCTGTGGCACCACACCCGTAGCATTTCCGCTTGTCTGGCTTCTCGTATGCTGCCCTAACATCGGTTTTCTTACCGCTCGATTTCCCCTGAAATTCCGGTACTATCGGCATCGTCTTGCTCGTGCTTGCAACTTGTTCCCCTACGGCTTCCGATTTCCTATAAGGCTTGAACGAAGACCGTTTCCAGCCTGCCCTATTGTTTTCATAGTTGTCTAGTTTACGAGCTAGTTCTAACGGCATCTTAAATTCCCCCCACTCATCAATAAAGTGCTCTTTAATATCAATAGGCACACGACGCTTCAATTGATCGGTTACAATTAGATTCATTAAGTCCTCGAACGTATGAATATTTAGTCCTGCTACCCATTCTTTGCAATAATTTTTCAGCTCTCTCGCGTATACGTTCCAGGTAGTATTCGCGGCTTTTACATGTTTCGCGAACAATTGTCGAAACTTCTCGGCATTGAATCGATACATTTCTAATAACCTACTCTTTAAATCGGCATATTCTGTTCTTCTACCTTGCCCTTCTAAAGTTAGCGATGCATTGATTTGGTGTGGGAGCAGTCCCATAAGATTTGCCACCCACTCTTCTTCTGGAATTTCTAATTGTTCCGCCTGACTCTCAAAAACACTTAAAAATGCTGTTATGTCGTCGTCCTCCCCTTTGAATCGGCTCATAACTTGATTTAATCGAATGTGCATTTTGCTATTTACTTCGGACTGCGGACTAGCTCTACCCGCCAGTTGGCCCTGTTCTATTCTCAGTTTTTCTAACTGAAATGCACGTTCCTTCTCTGATTCGCGTTCTTCCTTATATGCCTGAGCTATCCCTTTCACAAATTCCTCCTCGTAATCGGAATGCTCCTCTATCAATTTTTTTAGTACTACCAAAGTTTCGCCACCTGTAATTTGGAGTCCTAATTCCTGTGCCACGTGCACTACACAATCTTTCCCGAATCTCGGTAAGTAAGCCATAACTGAAACCTGAACCGAACCTTACAATGCAGATAGCTATACTTACACCAGATCCTTGCTGACTTCTTGATTTTATCAAAGCCGGTTGGCCTTGAGACGTCCTTCCTTCTCCGTCCTTCCTTCCTTCCTTCCGGCGTTGCCGTGAAGACGTGGGCGTCTGGCTAGGAGCGGACCCTCTCTGCTCCCGTGCGTCGTAATTATGTCTGCCCGTCGACACACCCACGCACTGGCCCACCCACTGTTCGTAATATTGCGACCACGTATGAGTATGGTGCAACAATGCCGTGCCGTTCCGGCGTGAATGTTTTAACTGCTGCTATTATCACAATTGAGCAACACTTCCCCGTGGAATTCTTATAACCGCATCCACCAATTATACTATTTGGTGAATGATATTCCCCGTGGAATTCGTTTAACCGCTGCCACCAATTATACTATTTGGTGGGTGCACGTACTCCCCCGTGGGCTTCTTTATAACCGCTGCCACCAATTATACTATTTGGTGGGTGCACGTACTCCCCCGTGGGCTTCTTTATAACCGCTGCCACCAATTATACTATTTGGTGGGTGCACGTACTCCCCCGTGGGCTTCTTTATAACCGCTGCCACCAATTATGTCTACCCGTCTGTGACGTCGTGGGAATACACAATAATCACAGACACGAGCTTCAATGATAAATATGTACAGGTTTATTCACAATATGTACAGTAATACTTTAAGTTACTCAGCTCTGGTAGATCTTTACTTTCCTGATCGCAGGAGCGATCCTTAAAAATGAATAACTGACTCGTGGCCCGCGCCACTCCTCAGCGAGCCTCCCGCACACAGCAGACAGCTCCGGCGACCTCTTGTCACCCGTGGATATAGTCCACAACGGCGTCCCAACACATGGTTTGCCGCACGAGCCTAGCTCGGCTCCGCACCGCCCTGGGCGCAAGTTTTTGTGCGTTCGCACGAGGGTTCCCTCTCAGCTCAACAAACCCCACCCCCGCGCTCTGCGTTTGTTCTTATATAGCCGCCACCCACGTGACCTAAAACGTCACTGGGTTTTGCACACGGCCCACACTGACCGCTTTGCCAGGCATTTTTGGACATCCATTTCCCTGGATTCCAAGAATTTGACACGCGGCACGCGGCAAAAATGCGCTGTCCCGTACTTTGGGCATCCCTTTCCCTAGCTCTTAGGATTTCCCAGAATACCTCGGCGTGTCACATCCTGCCTGGCCCCTGGCGTCTAATCCTCTGCCGCCGCCCTTTGTGGCGGTTGCTAACTGTAGTCCTACAATACGTTACACTATCTTGGCTCTCCGTAAGCCCTATCATTCCGTGAGTCGTCGCGAGCGCCCGGGGAAGCGCAGCCTAATCCCGTGGCTGGAGCGCGCGGCATCAAAGGGCGGCGTGCGGCAGGGGCGCTCGTTAGAATCTTAATTGTGGCTACTAATGGTCGCCGCGAGAGGCAACTCGCGCAGACGCCGCCACGCAAAGACGCCTCGATGGCTCTGGGTGAGGGCGCTGGGCGCGTCGCGTGCGGTTTGTCGCGTTTCACGGAGGCTGTGACTTTGGGGGTGGCGGGGGAGGGAGAGGAGGAGTAGGTGGCGTTGGTGGTGGTGATTGGTTGTGATTCTGGGCGTGTCAGCTGCTGAGGTCGTTAGTCCCGTAATGAAGTGCATGTTTATTTTCTTGGATAGGGGCGATGATCTTGGCCCGCTGAAATGCGAGATCCGGTGTGAACCTACCGTCGACTAGCCGGGTTTTCCCCAACCAGGTATCTCCCATCAGCGGGGCACCGTCCCAGCCGGGACAAGCTCTGAGCTCCCGGTCGGTCTCCTGGCACGTGTGGTAGTGTAGTGCATGTTAATGTAACTTTGTGTAAGTAAGGGGAAGTATAGGAGAAGGATGATTAAGGAAAGATCGTGCGCGGTCCGTGGTCCGTTTTTTAGGGTACTGCTCCGGCATTCGCCTGATATTGATCGGAAAAACCACGGAAAACTACCAATCAGAGCAGCCGGCCGCTAGAATTCTCCTCCAGACAGCGATAGAACTCGACCTAGTGTAGAAAATTCTGCCGCCGTCCAGGCTCCTATTCTTAACCGTTCGTGATCATCTCGAACCATCGTGATTGACGTCATCACGAATGAAATGCGAGTTTCCGTATTCTTAACCGCTCGACTCGCCTCGAGTGGTCGTTACCGCTCATGGTGTGCGAATGGCATCGCGAAGAGTTGTATGAATACGATTTCCTCGTGGTCTACACAATTGGACCGTTTGACACATCACGAATGATGTTAAGTATTGGAGCCCAGGACTCGACCCCAGGACCTCCCGACCAGATGGCGTTGGTGGTGATGGTGTAGTCCGAGGACGAGGTGGGCGACGGAGCCGGCGGCGGCGGAGGCAAAGGTGGAGCTTAAGGAGGTGGCAGCGCAAGGGCAAGAGTAGTGGGGGTGGGGGGTGAGGGGATAAACTGCGAGGAATGATGAGGTGGAGGAGGCGGTGGCCTGGGCAGCACTTGAGGAGGTGAGGAGGCGGCGGTGAGGCAGTGGTGGGTACGATAGCGAGGGGGAAGCGGATGCGGCCGCGAGGATACACAGGTGGTGCCGAGGGAGGCGGTTGAAGAGACGTTAGCGGGCAGAGGAGAGGGCGGCAGTGGAGAGCCGCAGAAACTGATTAGCACCTATTTGCTGCGTTTACACTTCTCTTTAGCCGAGTGCGTGAGCCTTGGAAGAAACATTATCGTTCTCCATGTTGGCGCGGCAGGAAGTACACCTTCACGGACATGATGAAGGATAAGAGCCTAAATTTAAAGCTGATTTACCCTTGGAAGTAGATTTTGCTACATCGGTGTGGATATTCTGTTAACAATCCTTGCAAAAAAACGCTCATTTTCTTTTTGTATTCCAAATTCAAGTAGTATATGGTTAGGGTAGGGATCACAAAATTTTGAAAACACGCACAGAATTCACGTCTCCCCTTAGCACGTCACACACAATTTTTAACTGCTTTTGACGTAAAATAAAATAAATTAAAGAAAATAAACATTTGAACATAACTTTGAATCTGTGGAAGTGTATTATATGTTTCGTGTGTCATCTTACTGACGTGAATGTTGGCTTCTATCGAATAGTATTTTGAGTTTTCTTCTTCTATTACTGATCATTCAAATAATCACAAGACAAGTGTTTTTTTTAAATTTTAATTCGCATTTTTCGTATCTACTTGCCGCCACTGTGTTAGATTCCTAGTTTTTGCAAATTAACTTAGGAGCAGATAAACGTCGGACCGAAAGAAAAGTTCGTTCCTGTTCATTCTTAACATCATCAGGATTGTAAACTAAATTACAATTTACAGCATCGATCTTATAACTTCAATTAATTCTTTTGGAAGAATCAAAATATCTTTCTTCCGAAGTGTGAAGATATGATTAACATCATCTACTTTGAGTGTCCAGAATACAAGGACGAAATGAGCGAATTACTGAAATGTTTATGTAACCGTTCGTTATACAATTGTCTGCTTAGAATATAATTACACATTGCAAATGGATAATAAATGAGTATGTGTTCAGAGTATTTGAAATTCTATTGTGTCGATGAAGCGAGATGCTGATTGTTACTTTTTTGTTTCAGAAATATTTCTGAGCTTTCCGGATCTTTTGGAGGCTGTTTCTTCAGGTAAGAAAAAAAATTCGAAGCACTGGGAGTTACTTTCATATTTCATTTGTAAACGTAAATATATCAAAATTCTTTCTTCAATATTCTTACTCCAAATTTTCGTTAGGGTACATTTTTGAAAGTATTTAAGAATTTTACTCGCGCATTTTAAACTTCGAGAGATCATCAAACAATGATGCACTAATTTTCGACAAATTTTGATTAATTATTCATAGTCGTAAGAGTGAAATCATCACGGTAGTATTTTGATAACTATTGCTCCCCATTTTATTTCAAATCAGAAAAGTAAAAGAAACTCAAAAGAATGGATTAGGGGATATTACGTAGAGCGGTGCCGTGGTGGGTTCGCCCGCCCGTTCGTCCGCCCGCCCGCCCGTTCGTCCGCCCGCCCGCCCGCTCGTTCGTTCGTCCGCCCGCTCGCCCGCCCGCCCGCTCGTCTGCCCGCTCGTCCACCCGCCCGCTCGTCCACCCGCCCGCTCGTCCACCCGCCCGCTCGTCCACCCGCTCGCTCGTCCGCCCGCATGCTCGTCCCCCCGCCCGCTCGTCCCCCCGCCCGCTCGTTCCCCCGTCCGCTCGTCCCCCCGCCCGCTCGTTCCCCCGCCCGCTCGTTCCCCCGCCCGCTCGTCCACCCGCCCGCTCGTCCACCCGCCCGCTCGTCCACCCGCCCGCTCGTCCACCCGCCCGCTCGTCCACCCGCCCGCTCGTCCACCCGCCCTCTCGCTCGTCCACCCGCCCGCTCGCTCGTCTGCTTGCGGGTGACAGTGCGTCGACAGGCGTCGCGTCGTAGGGATCGGTGCGCTGGCGCGGGGGCGGGCGTGGGCGTGGGCGTGGGCGCGGGCGATAGGCGCATTGTGCGCGCGGCCTCGCCCGGGGCTGACAGGTGTTGCCGCGGGTCGCCGAGCGCGGCGGAACGTGGCCACGGCGCGATAGTGCATCTGCGTCTGCAGCGCTCCCACGCACAAACAGAGAAGCCAGCCAACGGGGTGACAGGAATTCGATAAAGAGTGCATTGTGCGGCGGGATGCCGGGGAAATTAGCCGATCCAAACGGGGATACGTACAGCGCCACCTCTCTCGTTTTCAAGATTATGGAATTAGGAACGTTATATCTCTGAAGAGCATGCTTTTAGGATGTTTGATCTAAGGACTATCTTGCACTTTCAATCCGAAGAAAATAATATAGGATTTGATATTTAAGAAATATTTCATTAATTGACAATGGTTGAGTCGAACATTTTGAATTATGGAATGTTATTTTTTTTAACTGCTTACAATTATGCATAAAAGACTGTCTCCTAAGTTGAAAGTGAAAAAACTGGCGTGGTAATGTTACTCTCCCTTACTTTCTGACTGCCTCGAACACCCACAAGCTGATTGCCAATACAAGCGGAATACCGTAAATACGGCATTCTGTATCATGACACTCGTGAAATTAGTCGATCCAATCGATATTAGCAACTATGCATTCGTAACTATTCCCTGGCTCTGTTGTTTAACGATTACATTGCGAAATATTTCACAATAAGAATGTCATGTTTTGAAGTGGATATTTCTCTAAAATACTGCATTTCGTTAAAGAAAATTACAATTTTGCGACGACAACTGGCTGTCTCGCTCGCTGGCTGTCTCGTCCCGAACGGTCGGTTTCTAAAACCCTCATCCAGGTGCCATGCTAGATCGACCCAGCTATTTCTCTAGAGCTGAAAGCCCTGTCACTGCCGGTACGCTAACTTTTAAATTTTCTTTTTCAAAGGTAAATAAATAAATGTAAGTTAATGATGCAGAACGTTAAAAATAATTAAGTGTACCCAAATCATTATTCTGAAGACAGGTTTATGGTCAACATCATTCATCATCATTGTCTCAATAGTCAACACTTTACATTATGGGCCTCCTTGACATTAATAGTTCAAAGGTCTCTAAATCCAATGAATGAATTAAAGAGAGGGCAGTACATTACATTGAGACAGTACACAAACAGTAGTGAGTTCTTGTTCTGTTTTCTCGGGGATCTCCCGTTTTTCCTGCCTCTCGTTCAACCATTTCTTCAGCATGATTCATCATCCTTATCGCTATCGTCAACTCTTTACATCATATGTCTCCAATATCTTAGTAGTTAAAGGGTCTCTAAGGGTCGTATTTATGAAGCTCTGCCAGCAGAGCTCTTAGGGACCTGCCATCTGGGAGCTTGCTGGGAGGTCAAGGGGCGACTGCCATTGGCTGAGGGCCGTTCATAAATCGCAAAATCGAACACTGGCAGCCTGCTAGACCTAGCAGGCCTCTGGAAGAGATTTAATGCGGCCCTAAATCACAATAATGAATTTAAGAGGGGCAATACACTACTTTTCTAAAGATACTATTGAGACTGTAGAAAAGCAGTAGCGAGTTCCCGTTCGGTTTTCTCGGGATTTTCCCGTTTCTCCTGCCTCTCATTCGACCACCACTCCAACATCATTCACTATAATTATTGCTGTCGTCAACTCTGTGCCCCCATGACCTTAGGAGTTAAAAGTTCTCTAAACCCAAAAAACGAATTTAAGATGGCCAATTTACTACTTTTTGGGGCGTACTATTGAGACTGTACAGAAGGCGTGTAAATTAGCCGGGGTGTCCATTCTCCAACATCATTCACTATCATTATTGCTGTCGTCAACTCTGTGCCTCCATGACCTTAGGAGTTAAAAGTTCTCTAAACCCAAAAAACGAATTTAAGAAGGCCAATTTACTACTTTTTGGGGCATACTATTGAGACTGTACAGAAGGCGTGTAAATCAGCCGGGGCGTCTATTCTCCAACATCATTCACTATCATTATTGCTGTCGTCAACTCTGTGCCTCCATGACCTTAGGAGTTCAAAGTTCTCTAAACCCAATAAATGAATTTAAGAAGGCCAATTTACTACTTTTTGGGGCGTACTATTGAGACTGTACAGAAGGCGTGTAAATCAGCCGGGGCGTCTATTCTCCAACTTCATTCACTATCATTATTGCTATCGTCAACTCTGTGCCTCCATGATCTTAGGAGTTAAAAGTTCTCTAAACCCAATAAATGAATTTAAGAAGGCCAATTTACTACTTTTTGGGGCGTACTATTGAGACTGTACAGAAGGCGTGTAAATCAGCCGGGGCGTCCATTCTCCAACATCATTCACTATCATTATTGCTGTCGTCAACTCTGTGCCTCCATGACCTTAGGAGTTCAAAGTTCTCTAAACCCAATAAATGAATTTAAGAAGGCCAATTTACTACTTTTTGGGGCGTACTATTGAGACTGTACAGAAGGCGTGTAAATCAGCCGGGGCGTCCATTCTCCAACATCATTCACTATCATTATTGCTGTCGTCAACTCTGTGCCTCCATGACCTTAGGAGTTAAAAGTTCTCTAAACCCAATAAATGAATTTAAGAAGGCCAATTTACTACTTTTTGGGGCGTACTATTGAGACTGTACAGAAGGCGTGTAAATCAGCCGGGGCGTCCATTCTCCAACATCATTCACTATCATTATTGCTGTCGTCAACTCTGTGCCTCCATGACCTTAGGAGTTCAAAGTTCTCTAAACCCAATAAATGAATTTAAGAAGGCCAATTTACTACTTTTTGGGGCGTTCTATTGAGACAGTACAGAAGGCGTGTAAATCAGCCGGGGCGTCCATTCTCCAACATCATTCACTATCATTATTGCTGTCGTCAACTCTGTGCCTCCATGACCTTAGGAGTTCAAAGTTCTCTAAACCCAATAAATGAATTTAAGAAGGCCAATTTACTACTTTTTGGGGCGTTCTATTGAGACAGTACAGAAGGCGTGTAAATCAGCCGGGGCGTCCATTCTCCAACATCATTCACTATCATTATTGCTGTCGTCAACTCTGTGCCTCCATGACCTTAGGAGTTCAAAGTTCTCTAAACCCAATAATTTAAGAAGGCCAATTTACTACTTTTTGGGGCGTACTATTGAGACTGTACAGAAGGCGTGTAAATCAGCCGGGGCGTCCATTCTCCAACATCATTCACTATCATTATTGCTGTCGTCAACTCTGTGCCTCCATGACCTTAGGAGTTAAAAAGTTCTCTAAACCCAATAAATGAATTTAAGAAGGCCAATTTACTACTTTTTGGGGCGTACTATTGAGACTGTACAGAAGGCGTGTAAATCAGCCGGGGCGTCCATTCTCCAACATCATTCACTATCATTATTGCTGTCGTCAACTCTGTGCCTCCATGACCTTAGGAGTTCAAAGTTCTCTAAACCCAATAAATGAATTTAAGAAGGCCAATTTACTACTTTTTGGGGCGTACTATTGAGACTGTACAGAAGGCGTGTAAATCAGCCGGGGCGTCCATTCTCCAACATCATTCACTATCATTATTGCTGTCGTCAACTCTGTGCCTCCATGACCTTAGGAGTTCAAAGTTCTCTAAACCCAATAAATGAATTTAAGAAGGCCAATTTACTACTTTTTGGGGCGTTCTATTGAGACAGTACAGAAGGCGTGTAAATCAGCCGGGGTGTCCATTCTCCAACATCATTCACTATCATTATTGCTGTCGTCAACTCTGTGCCTCCATGACCTTAGGAGTTCAAAGTTCTCTAAACCCAATAAATGAATTTAAGAAGGCCAATTTACTACTTTTTGGGGCGTTCTATTGAGACAGTACAGAAGGCGTGTAAATCAGCCGGGGCGTCCATTCTCCAACATCATTCACTATCATTATTGCTGTCGTCAACTCTGTGCCTCCATGACCTTAGGAGTTCAAAGTTCTCTAAACCCAATAAATGAATTTAAGAAGGCCAATTTACTACTTTTTGGGGCGTTCTATTGAGACTGTACAGAAGGCGTGTAAATCAGCCGGGGCGTCCATTCTCCAACATCATTCACTATCATTATTGCTATCGTCAACTCTGTGCCTCCATGACCTTAGGAGTTAAAAGTTCTCCAAACCTAATAAATGCATTTAAGAAGGCCAATTTACTACTTTTTGGGGCGTACTTTTGAGACTGTACAGAAGGCGTGTAAATCAGCCGGGGCGTCCATTCTGTGTAGGTTTGGCCATTCGTTGCGCGCGCGGTCGGGAACCAAGAAAGACGGTCTCCGGAGACCCCGCTGCACTGCGGCCAGTTGTCGCCGCCCCGTTCTTCGTTTTCTCCCGCGAGCTGCGTTCATCGATTCCGCAAAGCCTGTTGAGTCAGAAGTGTTCGGCGGGTGATAAATTTAGTCGGGTGTTCGCGGAAGCTCTTAAATAAATAACTCGCTGAAAGTCAATTTTTCACGCGTGAAGTCCACGTGAAAGCGAACGCAAACGAACGAGACGTTAGCGCGTCGTGCCATTCACCTGTTGGCAACGTTCGTTTAACCCATCTGAGCAAGCAATCTGTTCTTCGTTTCGTGAACACCTGACAGTTCGATGTGAGCTGTGCTTGTCTCTTTCCGTGGGACGGGGAATGGAATAGCTGCTGTACATTGTCTGTTTTTCGTCTCCTGACAGTCGCCAAAAGCAAACATTCACGAACCTGGTGATCTCGGCGCTCAGATCTTGGCACTTGACACATATTTCGTTAGTGAAAAACGCTCAGGCTTGACCTTTAGTTTTTGAAATAATATGATGTTGGCAATTAGAATTCCTACTAGTGACTGAGAGATATTATTAATTTTATTTCCAGAAAAATTATTGAACATACTGTAACCAGTGGAATGATGTAGTAACATACCGGGTTATTATTGACATTTGTCTCCACATAGCAATCGGGTATCATGTTAGAAGGCCCTTGATAAACAAGTAAAACGTTTCGTGTAGTAGATCCAGGTCTTCTCGGTTCCAAGGAATGTGAGTTTTGTGCACGATTTCCTAACGATATTAGCAGTTATAACTTCATAGTATTCGGAGAAACTAATAAGACTTAGATGTAACTTGTGAAACTGAGACGGAGGTCTTGCAATTAAATTGTTATTTTAGTTGTTGAGAGAAAAAGCGATCGTCGGGAAGTCAATGTCGTATCTGTGACTGACGAGTAAGACGTTGCAATGATCCATTCCGTTTTTTTACGTGGATACTACTTACCATCCACATTTCCCCGTAAGTAGTTATCATAAACGTTATGTTTACAGAACGACTCGTTTATTTCCACCTTCTGTATTGCATACAAGGGGATTTTTGTCATTTTTGGAGGGAAATATTTATCACTGATCAGTATTATTTGAGTACCTACTTTTTATTTTTACATCCAGCAGCAGTACTCTGATAATAACTTCTTTATTTCGCTTAAAATTGAATTGGATATAAGGAGTCCATTTCGTGTGAAGATATCACTAGTTTCAGTAATTTTCCACATTACGAGTCATAACATTTCCAGTCATAACGTTCTAAAATGCATCTTTAAAATCCTCACAGGCGAAGACGAAATAAACAATTGTGTCTCGTCGCGCGTATGTTTCCAGACCGAAAAGCGCAGGTTCCACGTCCAGCGCTATCTGCGGACACGTTCCACCCGCGCGCGCTGCGCATTTGTTCGTTCCGCCCGCCCGTCCGCGTCGTGCGCGTGGTCTTTATCGGCGCTATCGCGGGCGCGCGCGTCTCTTTTAAACCCCGCTCGCGTCGGCCGCGTGAAAAACATCGCGCGCCGCGCCTCGCCTCGCCTCGCACCGCCCGCGCCGCCCGCGCCGGCGCTCGCGTGCCGCAGCCCGCCGACTTAATTGAGCCCCGAGGGCGAAGGGGCGAGGGGGCGAGCGGCGAGATGGATCGCCCCTGCGCCCAAGAACAGGCGCGTGGGAGTGCCGCGGGAGGAAGCAGCTGGAATGATACGAGCGCCTGGTGATTGTGGTCGTGGTGGTAGTGGTGGGAGTGATGATGGAAGTAGGGGGTGATATTAGAGAGCGGTGACGATATTAGAGAGCGATATTAGATACTATTAGAACGATTTGATATTAGAGAGTGTTGGTGATATTAATGAGGGTGGTGATATTAAAGAGTGTTGGTGATATTAGAGAGTGTTGGTGATATTAGAGAGTGTTGGTGATATTAGAGAGTGTTGGTGATATTAGAGAGTGTTGGTGATATTAGAGAGTGTTGGTGATATTAGAGAGTGTTGGTGATATTAGAGAGTGTTGGTGATATTAGAGAGTGGTGATATTAGAGAGCGTTGGTGATATTAGAGAGCGTGGTGATATTAGAGTTGGTGATATTAGAGAGCGTTGGTGATATTAGAGAGTGTTGGTGATATTAGAGTGTTGGTGATATTAGAGAGTGTTGGTGATATTAGAGAGTGTTGGTGATATTAGAGAGTGTTGGTGATATTAGAGTGTTGGTGATATTAGAGAGTGTTGGTGATATTAGAGAGTGTTGGTGATATTAGAGAGTGTTGGTGATATTAGAGAGTGTTGGTGATATTAGTGAGAGCGTGTGTACGATATTAGTGAGAGCGTGTGTACGATATTAGTGAGAGCGTGTGTACGATATTTGAGAGCGTGTGTACGATATTTGAGAGCGTATGTGATATTTGAGAGCGTTTGCTAATATTTGAGAACGAGGATGATATTTGAGCGCGGGAGTGATGTTAGAGGGTAAGAGGTGATATTAAAGAGAGATGATGATGATGATGATGATGATGATCATGGTTGAAGAGGTGATTGGAGAGAGGGGATTGGGGTTGTAATTGTATTGTTAAGAAAGAAGAATGAATGATGGAGGTGAGGGTGATGATGACTGGATGTGATGCACTGAGAAAAAAGATTGTACTCACCGCTTCATGTGAGTCTTGGTTGCTGAATGAATAAGCCTTAAGTGCATGTTACAGTGTATTCTAATGCACATAAAACTTGATAAATTTATTGTAGGCTGGGCAATGAATGGCAATGGAACTAATTTTAATGTATGGTAAAATTTTGTAACACGTAAATTTATAATGATTATTTGTAATTGTTTAAATAAGTATAATGTGGGGTTAAAATATGGGAGGAGCGAGAGTGCAATACATCCAGGGAATATGGTGATAATATTAATAGTTTTAATCATTTTTAATAATTTTGTTGAACTTTTGTTACTGTTTAAAAAGCTTGTGGTAAGTGCTGGAGAAGTTTAGCTTCGTAATCATCTTTGATTTGCTGTCACATGACCGGTTGACAGGAATAATTGCTACCTCATTCTGATTCTCTGGCTTAACGAGCTTCAAATCTCTGACAATTCAAGTATCTCACATTGATGATTTGCTGAAATTTGTCGAGCATTTAGTATGTATCCGATTTTCGTGTCTGTAGGTGTTATATGCACATCGTACGGGATTGCACTTGTTGAATGCTTCAATTTCAATAAATAATCTCACGGTAATAATCTTTTGCAATTGAGTCTTATGGCAATAACTACTGTTATTACCTCGGAAATTGAAATACCGTTTTTATGTAAAATTAATGACAAAAATGAGCTGGAAAGACAGAAGGACAGAGAAAGCATACGGAGAGAGAGAGAGAGAGAGAGAGAGAGGAGGGAAATACAGAGAGAGACACAGAGAGAGATACACACACACACAGAGGGACACACAGAGAGACACGAGAGACACACACAGAGGGACACACAGAGAGACACGAGAGACACACACAGAGGGACACACAGAGAGAGATACACAGAGAGTGATACACAGAGAGTGATACACAGAGAGAGATACACAGAGAGAGATGCACAAAGAGAGATGCACAAAGAGAGATGCACAAAGAGAGATGCACAAAGAGAGATACACAAAGAGAGAGGTACACAGAGAGAGACTCAGAGAGAGATACACAGAGACTCCGAGAGAGAGAGAAAGAGAGAGAGAGAGAGAGACGTGAGCAGACACGATCCAAATGGCCGAAAGCAATGCGGATAGGTGAGCAGAGAGATAGATAGTTGGGCAGTGGAGAACGAGACTTGTGACCGAGAGCAATACGCGTGGAGCAAACGAGAGCAAGGTGGGCCATGGAGAACGAGGCGCGCGAGCGCAAGCGGGACGAGCAGGCGGGTGAGCGAGCGTCGGCGTTAATAGGAACGCCCCGCCCCGCCCCCTCCGGCGGGCTGTAAATCCTCTGCTCCCACTCGTGCTTCACCGGCGCCCGCCCGCCCGTCCGCGATGAATTCGTTGCGAGCGCCGCCCCGGACAACACTACAGGCAAACACGCACGCGGCGACACAAAGCCCCGCCCCCTCCAACTTGCTTCCTACAAACAAATGTTCTCGGGAGACGTTCATCAAAGTCTGAGGATTAAAATAATTCTCAGCTTCAATTTTTATGGTTCAGTGCATTCTGGACTTATTACAAAATAATTTCGCGTTCATTACTGAAATGGATCGTTAGACCGGGTACTCCAAAACATCGTTTCCGAATATCTTGGAGTCTTTTATGAGTTTTTTTGTGGCCGTTTTATTTTAATGTGAGAGAGATCGTTCTCATTTACGACGCGCGGAGGACCTGTGAGAGAATTTCATTTCGTCGGAAGCTTCTTTGATGTTAATCTGCGAATAGCGTTCTGGGCTACTGTATAATTTCTTAATACTTTCATCAAAAGGAACTGTCGCCTCAGGAAAAAACATGTCGTATTTTTATTCCGAATGCTGACTGCTCATAATGTTTTCGTTTTTTCTTGAACATACGTAGATGAAAGTCTATTAAAAATATTAAATTATTTCCCCTATAAATGTATTCTTATCCATATTTTAATTCATTATTGTCGTAATCACTTGCTTGTGGTGTGCGTTAAGGAAATGCTTTACGAGAAGAGCAATGCAATTTTGTGCTCCCGGTAATACTACAGAAAAAAATATACATTTTATGTGTGTGACACATCTTGTTCAAACTGCAAACGCACAACGGAAGCACTCCGTGTGCCGCCATGGCGTGGCTAAGGGGCGTGGCAGATAGGGGTTAGCGGCCTGGCCCATCGCCACTTGTCGCGAGCCAATAAAACAAAATGAAAATGGGGAACACGCGCCTGAGCAGGTGGGGGGGGGGGTGCGTGGGTCGGCAGCGCTCGGCGCGGATTAAAGCGAGTGGCGGTGGTTAATCCGCCCGATGCGACGCGTGATCGATGCGGCCAATTGCGCGCCGACGCAACGCAGTGCTTCGCGGCTCCCATCCGCCCCCTCGCCCGTCCCCTCACCCGCCCCTTCTCATGGCCTTCCCCAAGCCCTTCCATTGCCCCTCGCCACCCCTCACCATCCCGGTCGTTCCCTCACTTTTTCTCTCGCCACCCCGCTCATCATTTCTCCCGTCCTCTCACTTTTCTCTCGCCATCCCCTCACTTTTACATTCCCCTTCCCCTCCCTCAACCTCCCCTCATACAACCCTTCGCTCTTCCCCTCTCCCTTCCTCTCGCTCTCCCCTTTACCCACCCCGTCGTTCTTCCCGTCGCTCTCCCCGTCGCTCTCCCGCTCGCCCTTCCCTTCTCCTTTCCCCTCGCCATCCCCATCACTCTCCCCCTCCTCCTCCTCGCCCTCCCCTCTCTCTCGCCCTCTCTCCGACACTCCCGTCGTCCTTTCCCGCGCCCACATCCACTCCTTCCATCTCGCCCTTCCCCTTGCCCTCTTCGCCGTCTCCTTCGCCCACCCACCCACCCACCCACCCACCAACTCGTTCGCTGACCCGCCCGTTATTCGCTTTTCCGAATTGCGCGAGACTCCACTTTCATAACCCTCACTCTAACCTGCCCAACGCGTCAGGTCCCTACCTTCAATCCCCAAACTGCCCAATATAAAACCCCTATTACTACAGCGTCAATATACCATGGGGATGTCATAGCTAATAGTGCCAGAAAGAATGATTGGGTGATATTCCCAATGCGAAACTAATGAAAGTGGCCAATTTTGTTCAGCCGTAATTGAAAAGTTCCGTATAAAGAAACATGCGATGTATGAGAGTGTTTCTTATTCGTTTTGTATAATCTAGGTACGGCCTCTCGCATACGTGGACGATTTTCTTTAACTGCGCTCTGACAAGAATAACCTTTATTAATGCTCCACTCTTTTGCTTCTATAATGACTGTTATATCAGTCAGAACGTAACACGTACGCGCAATTTTTACGCATAACCACACGCGTAATTGCGAAGTCAAATTTATACAAATGACCATTCAGATAGAAGATGTAAATACGAGTAGAAAATTCAATGAAAGTAACTGAAAAAAAAAACAGTATTCGTTTATTGTGTGACTTTTACGTTCTAGACACACGGCATATGTTGATTAAAACATAGATTGTCCTAAATGTACTTTTTTACAATAGTAATCCGATAATATAACCGCGCGTAGGATGCATAGGATATCGTATTAGGACACGCCTGGAGTTCCCTGCAATTAGGGGTGCGCCTCCACCGCTCTGCGGGCGCGTGTGGTGCAGCAGATAGGATCTGGAGAGCATCGCGCGGGCGCCCCGGCGTGCCAGCCAGCCAGCCAGCCCGCTCGCTCGCCCGCCCGCTCGCTCGCCCGCCCGCCCGCTCGCCCGCCCGCTCGCCCGCCCGCCCGCCCGCCCGCCCGCCTGCCCGAAACCGCCCGCCCGCCCGAAGCCGCCCGCCCCGAAACCGCCCCGCCCGCCCGAAACCGCCCGCCCGAAACCGCCCGCCCGCCCGAAACCGCCCGCCCCGCCGCCCGAAACCGCCCGCCGCCCGAAACCGCCCGCCCGCCCGAAACCGCCCGCCCGCCCGAAACCGCCCGCCCGCCCGCCCGCCCGCGCGCCCGCCTTCCGCTCGCTCGCGCGCCCGCCCGCGCGCCCGCCCGCGCGCCCGCCCGCGCGCCCGCCCGCGCGCCCGCCCGCGCGCGCTTGCCCGCGCGCCCGCCCGCGCACCCGCCCGCGCGCCCGCCCACGCTTTGCATTGGAAATGGCGCGCTGCTCCAAGCGGCCCTTCGGCGCCAATCGATGCGGAAGGGAATTACGGGGCAGGTTTATGAAGGCGGCGGCGCCACTTGGCGGCGGCTCCGCGTTTCGCGCCCCACTCCCAGCTCCACACGTCCACTCCCCGCTTCGCACTCGCTTTCCTGCTTCTCACGACTTCTGTACTCATTCTTGTTTCAACGCGCTTCCTTCACTGCAGTCCGCTTCTCCGATTCAGCTCGCACTCCCGCTTCAGATCGCTGATCCGCTTCCTTATATCAGCTCACTTTCTCACTGCAACTCACTTCCTCACCCCACTCCGCTTCCTCACTTCACTCTGCTTTCCCCCAACTCTCCGCTTCCCCACATCACTCCGTTTCCGCACTTGATCCGGCTTCCTCACTTGAACCCCGCTTCCTCACTTGGACACCGCTTTCTCACTTGGACCCCGCTTTCTCACTTCTGCCCGTCTGTCCATCTATCCGTCTGCCCGACTGCCCCCTCTGCCCGTCTACCCGTCTACCCGTCTGCCCGTCTGCCCGTCTGCCCGTCTGCCCGTCTGCCCGTCTGCCCGTCTGCCCGTCTGCCCGTCTGCCCGTCTGCCCGTCTGCCCGTCTGCCCGTCTGCCCGTCTGATCGTCTACCCGTCTGCTCTTTAACCCGTCAGCGGTTCTGCCTCTCTGCTCTTCTCTCTGTCGGCCGGTCTGTCCATCTTGACGTCCGTCCGTCCGCGTAAATTCTACTTGAAGTAATGCAATTTAAAATTGTTTTTCTTAAAAAATGGCTTCAATTTTTTATTTTAAATTTTTAATTTTCAATGTCTCATTTTCGTTGAAATCCCTGAATTTTCAAAAAATGTGAAAGTTAGAAATAATGCGAAAAATTATTTGCTGTTGTACCTCCACCTGTTTCCTTTGCCTTTCAGACTGCAACTCAGTTGGTTTTTTTTTTTTTTTTCCAAGTACATGCCATCACTCTGGAACATAGTACTTATTTTCTTTGCTTTCTCTAAATAGTATTTATACCTCCCTTTTCAATCTAATTGCATTTAATTCTACTGCAGCCTAATTCCCATTGCATATTTCGTCGTACTGTGTCAACCATACAGAAACTTATTTCCTCGACATCTTTTTCTCCACTATTGTCCTCACTCCTCAATATCGGCTCGCAATTGCATCTGTACATCTTCTCTGTTGAAAATTCTCTCGCCACATCACATATACTGTCGTCCTTCCATCGACTCTGGAAATTCCTATTCTTTGCCAAAAATACTAGAAATGGGAGAAGAAAAGACACCAGGCCAAACTGTGTGGGCAATTCATTAAATAACGTATTAACATCAAGATATTAATAGTCATAGAGAAGCAACATAATGTTTTTGTGAGTGTGTTAGAGCACTCGCAGTATTTATTACTTTCTGTTTGTTTCTCTAGAACTATTAATTCGTGGATGCTATTACATTCTTTAATGAACTGCCCGCACGATGTGATCTTGTATGATTTATTTCTTTTTTAGTGAATATAAAAAAGAATAGCAATTTCCACTGACTTCGTAGTCCCACGAGTCACAAAGAAGCTGTATTATGTCTGTGCGTCTAATTAATTTTCTTGTTCGTTAACCGTGTCTTGGTTCTGACGTTCCATTCCACATTTTAAAAGTTTTCTGCGGATTTATCCCCTTTGGTTTCCATGAATTTTCCTGTTAGCTCTTCGTATTTGCTACGGTATTGTGTTTGATGTGCTTAAATCTTTGTTTGCATGGAGTTAATTACAGTACTAGGGCGCCCGTATGCCCTCGATCAATGCATGTTCGATTTGCGAAAGATACAATATTGTGAGTGGTATAAATTATAAGGAAATTCGGTATTGAAACGAAAATGCATTAGTCACAAAATCATATTTCTTAAATTGGGTTTCCCAACACTGACATTTTGGTAATATTTCAACCTACTTTCTTGCTTAACGTGCGTGTCATTTCGTTTACAAAATCAATTCAGAAAAGTTCGTAGTTATTCTTGATATCGACCCTAATGATATTCCATCGCAAATTTAACTTTATAAAATATCTATATATTTGCAATCGAACTGTGCAGTTTGTTATTCAGTTCCTTAATAACGATAGTATGAAGGGTAGTATGAAATTTAGAGAGTGATGTAAGTAAAATCATGATGTAACATAGCGCACGCTCACTACTTTTCCCTGTGTTATTTGCAATACCTTACGGCATATGTCTTCTAAGTGTCTTTTATTAATATAATTGTACGTACATTAAAGTTTTTTAAAGTGAATCGCAAACCTAGAAAAATAATACATATAATTGTTTTTCTTTAATTGTTTTTTATTAACATTGAACTGAACTTTATGTTCGAATAACAGTAAATGAACCTATTTTTTGTGTTCTTCAAATACGCTGATTCAGTCTTGTTACCGTGATTAATCACATTGGAGGTGTTTTGAATGCTTTTATAGAAATCGGTTCCCTGGAAAGAACGTTTTCACATTCAAAAGTTATAAAATGAGATTATTCATCATCTGAACGTTGATGTATATCTCATTTTTAATTCATTTTCTTCGACAATAAACTTTTTATATTTTTATACTTCCTTCGGAATAGAATATAGCAGTTTCTTTCCTCTTCGCGTGACATCATGTTATTTTGTATTATTGGTTAGGTAGGTTTGGCTCCACGCCTTTATTTATTACAGAAATAAAAAAACAGTTCTGCCGCGTCTGGAAGGGCAATTTTTGAAGCTAATACTCATAAACTGATCTTAGATGCGGAATGGCGAGATGTCTTCAAAACTTTAGAAAGTGAATCATCCTAAACGGAGAGATAGTAAGTGTAGAACTGTGAGGACTCAGTACAAGGAGTGTAATTGAGGGGTTTCTTACAAAAGGTACTCACTAGCTTACCTCACTCAGGCACAACTTATAATTCTCAGTTCACCGCCAAACATTCGACTAGTATCATATTCGCCATGGTATGTGTTGGTGTGGTGAGGAGGATTGTGGATCTCTCACTCCCCGAGAGGTGCCTGACATGGAGGAGCATGCAGCACATGTATTAATTATGTTTTCATGTTGTGGTTGCAAGGTATGTAACGTTTTTTGTACAAAGATATTGTAAATGTGTTTAACTGCAGTCAGGATTGTTGTTATACGACGTGTTCTTTGGTAGCATTATAATAAATGTGTGTTGTTTTCTTTCCTCATATTATTCAGCCCTGAGGATGGAAATAAATTTTCCGAAACGTCGGCAAACAACCAACTTGTAGTTCATGTTTACTTATGACCAAGCCTCGTTAACCTGCCTTCCAATATTTCATCAATTGGTTGTTAAGAATTCTTCAAATAATAATAATAATATAATAATAATAATAATAATAATAATAATAATAATAATATACATAAGCACGATTAAATAATCCAAACAAATTGTATTATGCTCACTTAATTTAAATTAATAGTAGGGCTTAGTTTTCGCGCTCAAAATCAGTGATCTGAATGCTCAATACAATGTACTTCTTTATTTACTCTTTTGGAAAAAAGGTTGTATTCGTAGTGATATTTGCTTTGTATCTTCGTTGTACCTTCCTCTTACCTCTTAGTAGAAACAAATATGTAATTTCGAATGAACATACGAAAAATGCCCAATATAAATGTGTGCTCCCATTACACGACAAATCCGTAAAACCTGGGAAAGAAAACTTTCGAAGAGATGCCTTGAAGATTTCTCCATTTTCCGTCATTCAATGAGTCACGGAAAGAGAGCAAATAACCATTTCTTGAGTCGAACCCTTTTCGTCGCTCTGCCGAGTCAAACCAAGAGGAATAAATTAATTCGAATTTCAAATAAATGCGATAGGAAGCCGACGATTTCTGTGCCACGACCAGAGCGCTATTCACAGCTCCCGAAATAAATGATTTCCTGCCGATGGAATGCCGCATTTCTTTTCTGCTGGCAGCACCACATGGACCATCGTTTGAATGCAAAGCACTCACATGTATTAATTCACTCTGATTTCTGTTTTGCATTCACGAATTGTTCTTCAGACCGGAAGTATTGAACGCTTGAATTTATATGAGACTACCTTTTCTTTGGAAAAGAAGTGTTCGGATCGAGATTTTATAATCAGGATGAGTCGAGAGTAGTTTCGTCTTCAATTCGTAGATTTGAATCTCCATTCTTTTATAATGTTTAAATATCCCACTTGTCGAACATAAGATATTTCATTTGATATGACATTTCTTCCATTCCATTCTCGAAGAACTTACATGTTATTTACTGCAGTGAATAAGATGCTCTCTGAATATAGAATGAAATAGAGAAATTCATCAAGATTGCATTAATTAGTATATTTTTAATAACATGACAATCTGGAATTTATTCAAATAAACCTTTCTTATATTTCGTGTTCATTGCTTAGTGGTTCTACTCAAAAAATTAAGCCACACACGAAAATAAACTGAAAAATATTTTCGTTAATTAACAAGCACGCGAAAATAACAGAATGGAGTAGCTGCGAATAATTAAATGCAAACCACCAGAACGACAGAAATGATAAATACAGACATTCAGATTATGATGTCCCTTCATTTTTTCTCTGTTGTAAACTTCTCCCCATAAACGTCGGTTTGTTTTTCACGCCGAAAAATAATGTCGCGCTCCTGATTAAGCGGTTTTCAAGTAGAGCGCCGGCGGAGGCAAATTCATTCTTTCGTTATCGCGTGATACCCATTAGCCTGATGGGCTCCAGCCTCGCCTTGGAGTATCCCTCCCGCCCACTGGCGCACCACTCGGGTGGGCGGGGCGAAGCGACTTCTGGCAGCGGGTCGGAAGTCGCAGCCTACCGTATCGACCTTTCGATCTATCGATCGGCATTCCCAAATGAGCCGCCGCCGCTGCTGCTGCTGACGGGGTTCCTGTGATGTAGTTACTTTTCAGTTGGGCCGCTCCGGTTCGGAAGGGTGGTGGGAGTGGATGCGCCCCCTACTTGTTGAGGCCCATGAATAAGAGATGCGCAACACGATTCGGAAATGATGGATGTCCTCGAGGACGTCATTCTCCGTTAGCAATGCCGATGAGATGGAGGCTGAGTATGATTTATGGTGGGAGCTCTCTCTTTACGCGGGAAGTGGCGCGATCTTTCCGTAGGGGTAGGTGCGGCCGCCGACGCCGTTGCCGCCTGCTTTTGCGCCTTGAGCATCTTCTGCGCCTGCGCACAAAGCGTGCGCAGGAAGTGTCCGTGGTTGCGCTGGCGAGCCGTTGTGCGTCGCAAACGCCCCTCGAAGCATGGTTCATTCATACCCACCAGCATTGTTGGTGATGTGTGAATCGTCGTTTTTGCTTGGACCGGTTTAGGTAGCTCAGGGTATCAATTGATGTCACTGCAGTGCCTCTGACAGGGAGGTCCTTGAGTTCCCGTCCTGACGCTGGCAGGATTTTCGACAGTAGCTGCATAGCTAGGTCGAATTCAGTCGCTGTCTGGAGGAGAATTCTAGCGGCCGGCTGCTCTGATCGTAGGTTTTTCCGCGGTTTCTCCGATCAACGTCAGGCGAATGCCGGTCCAGTACCCTAACAAACGTGCCACCGTCCTCGCGCTTTCTTTCCTTCCTCTTCCGTGACGTATCCTCGCCCTAACTTGCGCATACACTCGTACTGGAACTCTACCGCCACACATGTGGGGAGACCAGTCGGTACCTTAGAGCTTATCTCAGCGGTTACGAAATACGCGTTTTAGGAAATCCCTCGAACCGACGTGGGGGTCGGCGACGAATCTTGCCTCCAGCGGGAGAAGACCACGCTATCTCGCGCGAGAAAATACATGCACTACACTAACGGGACAAATGATCTTAGAGATTGACACGCCTAGAATAACTATCAATCAATCGTTTTTCCTTGGAACTATGGGAATTGAACGCATCTTCGTATGTGTGTATGTGTATATATATATATATATATATATATATATATATATATATATATATAATCAGTTGCTTTTAACTTCTGTAAATATGTTTTGCCTAGAATCGGAGGCAAATTAGAGTACGTGTTGCTTGAAGTCCAATAATTTCGGCGATTATAATTCTAGAAATGCATGGCAGGTAGACTGTTGCGGCATTCTTAATTGATCATAAATAATGAAAAGAAGTAAGCAGCTGAAAGAGATACTCGTACGTTTTGTTAATAATCGTCAGCTATAGTAAATGCATATTGATCAGGTATCTGCTCATTTTTTGCCTAATCCGTTGATTGCGAATGATAGAGGTTGTCAAATTCACAGTTCATAATTGGTATTTTATTTGTACATATCGCTTTCGTTCGCATGTGTTAAGTTTATCTGATATTTTGGTATCACTTTCAGTGGATCTAATCTCAATTATCAACAACGCAGATTCAACGAACTCATTTTGATACAATTATATCCAAACACATTTGCTGTAGAGCCGTGAAACCCATCACTGTATTATTAACACTGTATATACAGCTAACTCATATCTACATATGACGATGATATAGTTTATTTACATTTCACTGACCTTTTGCCGCATGATAACATCGCCTTATTGGCTGAAGTTTAGTTACAATTCCTAGATTTCTGAAGAACTTTCTTCTAACAGCTATAGACACTCTCCCAGTGGGTGCTTAGCAACACGAAGTGAATAAAACCGCCCATTCAAAGTTACTACCAAGAAGCCGTCGCGTCCATTGCAGCTCATATTACTCTCGTGCTATAAACACTTTTTATGTCTGAGTCTGTCTGAGGGTGCGGGGAGTTTAACCAGTTTAACGACACAATCATGCTGAGTTTCTCCTCAGTAAGCGGTGTTTCTCATACAAGCTTCTACACTAAGTAAAAAAAAACTTCAAATCTTGAATGTTGCATTTCCGTTCGCCAGTGATGGTGTTGTAAAGCTACGTTAAGGAGAGTGCTAGTTCGAGTGAAAAACAAACATTTGCCCTTGTATTGAGGATTTAGATTTATCTAAGTTACGCAAATTTTTATTGAATGCCACTATTTATATTTAAGGATTTGTTATTGTATTTGGAGATCTAATTCTATTTTGAGTATTATTGTTTTGTGTTTATGAGTAGTTCAAAACTCGTCACTGATTTTTGGAGGTGAGTGCATGACATGTCGATTGTTCATTATTCACATCACTTTCCGTTATTTGTTACGAATTACAGATTTACGGTATTGCGATCTAAGAGTAGCAACGAGGAGCCATGGTAAAGATCTGTTGCCAAAGGGACCTCAAAGTGTGTGTTGGGGGCGGAGGGGGTCTCGTGGCATAATGGCTAGCGCACATGCATTCTATCGCTGGTGGCCGGTTTGGATCCCCGACCATACCACGTGGAAACCCTGGGGGGCAAAGCGAGCTTTTAGTAGTTTTTTCTCTATATTCTCCCGGTTCTCCTTCTCTTCATTTCACCAAAACTCAATCATCGTTATGCGATCATCTGTTAATTTGATCACCAATGACAGTCTCAATGACTCAATTGAAAGGTTCCAATTGCCTAAAAATGATTCTTTGATTGATTGTTTTCAGACTTGTCAACTGCTATGGTGAACACTTCCGTTAGTGTAGTGATTGTTTTATTGGGGGAGGAAAAGGGTTCCTCCCCAGCTTGATGGTGAGAACAGGCGTCGATGTATACGCCAGCGTGCGGAACATTTCCCCCTCCAGGCAGCTCACTCAAGTGGGGCTCCTGTCCCAGCTAATAAGATTGTTTGTTTGTTTGTTCGGTTGGTTGGTTGGTAGTGATTCCGGGTCAGTCAAATACGAAGGTCATTACTTCCGTAGGTGTAGTGCACGTTTTTTCATCGGGAGCTGGCTTGTGATCTTCCCCCGCTGGATGGCGAGATCCGGCGCCGACCTACCGTCGGCTAACGGAGGTTACATCAACGAGGTATCTCCCACCGGCGGGAAACCGCCCCAGGCGGGACAAGCTCTTAAGCTTCCGACCGGTCTCCCGGCATGTGTGGTAGTGTAGTGCGTGTTAGTGTAAATGTGTGTGTAAAGGGGAGAGGATAGGACAAGGAAGAGGAAGGACAGATCGCGCGCGGTCCGAGGACATTTCTTAGGGTACTGCTCCGGCATTCATCTGGTATTGATCGGAGGAATTACGGAAAACTACCGATTCGAGCAGCCAGTCGCTAGAATTCTCATCGAAACAGCAATTGAAATCGACCTAGCTATCTAGCTAGTTTCGATAATCCTGGCACCGTCACGACTCGAACCCTAGGACCTCCGGACAGAGGCACTGCAGTGACATCCCTTAGCCACCTCTCCC
>BLKR01008059.1:0-26695 GCA_011170035.1 Teleogryllus occipitalis
CTGAAAACAACGCTAGCGACTCAACCGTTCGGCCGATTTTCTCCAAAATTGACATTCTTCAATCGATCTGACTGATGTTACGGCCTCCTGAATTTGAAACCAATATTTTAATTTTAGGCAGTACTTTACATAAAGTCCCTGGGACTTTTTCAACATTTTTAAACAAATGGCACCAACGTTTTTGATTATATTTTGTAGTTGGCTAGTGTAAAAGACGCTAAAAAGAATGGTGGAGGTCTCATGTTGATTTAAATCCCTGACGTTTCGAAAAATGCAAAAGTTCAGTATTTTTTCGGCGTCTTCCTACAACTACAATTAGGAAGATGAAGATTTTTCCCTGAATTCAGATAATCCCCCTTAAAAATATATTTTGAAATAAGGTTATATGTACTTTTTCAAAAATTTGAGTTCTTTTCGCGTAATTTTGCGTGAGAATACGGTGAAGAAAGTACGTACTATTTTAGCTCCACTAGTTTTTGAGAGTCCGTCTGTCTGTGCGTCTGTTTGTAGTATAACTCAAATAAAAATTTCGCTTATTTGTGTATGTGAAAGGACAGTGACATACTATAATTTTTAGATCGATATTCCATTCTCGAATAATACACTCCCGACGATGTATTGAAGAATAGTATCTCATTCGAATGCATGGATCGATCTGAAAGTTGGAACAGCAGAAGAAGACATTGATATGTCGGATTGATTAAAACTGTACGCATCGAACAGCCAGAACGTTTATTGCATGGTCCGAGGACTCTTCTATTCGAAGATATTCTTCGAATCTCTCGCGAACCGTTGCGTTAAGAGTTTTTGAATAGAAGGATGAATTATTACCATAAGAAACGCAGTATTATAACATTAGGTTAATGTTACAAGTAATACGAGAAAGAACGTGTTGTAGGAGCGCCACTTGTTAGTGAGGATTAATTAAGAAATATAATAATTTCATAATAAAATAAAGTTATTATTTAGCTACTCATTACTTATTTAGCTGGGACTTTTGATATATTAACAACTGCAGCTGTGGTTCTGCTTGGTTCATGGAGTAGTGATGATTTGTATGGAGAACGTAGGAAATGTATGTTCAGAGCTGAGCAATTCATCATCGCCAACGCTCTGGAGGCAACACGCCAAAGCTGGAGCGGTAGTTGAGAATGTTCCGGAAGTACAATCCTAAAAGGAACTTGTGCGAAAGAATGAACTTGTTCTCGTGTTCGAGAGAAATCGAGAAAATATATCCGTGATTCAACAGACAAATGATCTCATGTGCGAAGAAATTTGAGAATTCTATTAAAATTAACTTTTGAATTTTTTGTTTTCAATATAAAGCGCATATTTCAAAGAAACAGCTCTAAATTGGAGAATAGATGAATCACGATCACCTAAGGAAAGTCAGCCATCACTTTCCTCTATATTAATATACGGTGATGATTTTGGTTTTAAAGTTAAATAATTAATTAATTAATATACTTATTAATGTACTTAATAAATATAATTAAGTTTGATATATTAATCGGCCCAATTTCGTAAGAGCAACTTTTATGAATATGAGGGAGTTTGCGAGAATTAGCTTTAAGAAATCAAATTCTTAATAGTATTGATATTGAAATTCTTAATAGTAATTGATTTTCCGGGAGCAGATCAGGAAGCTGATTCGGGAGCCGGTCTAGGAGCCAGTCTGGTAGTCGATCTGGTAGTCGATCTGGGAGCCGATCTGGGAACCAATCTGGGAACCGGTATGGAAGACGATATGGGTAGCCGGCCTGGTTGGCCGATCTATATATTGGTTTAGTGGTGAGTTGTAGTTGACATTTACATAATCAATGACAACGCCTTCAATCATTTCGATCTATATAGCCGACCTGAACAGCCGAGGTCGCCAGGGTGGACGAGCTCTAAGTTTCGTTTCGAGGGTTGCAAGTTCGAATTCTGACTCGGGCTTCGATGTTTGCTTTGTGAGTCATGGAATAAATCCTGTAGCGGCAGCAGAGATTTTGTGGTAATCCATGCTAAAATATCTGGTTTATAAGAGATATCAACCACAACAGTAGGCTATATAAATTTACCTTCCAGAAAATTCAGCCTTTCACGTGTTTCCAGAAATTTTTCCCATCATCAGTGGATCTACAATATACAATTAAATTCACAAATTAACATATGCAACATACAAATATATGAAATATGACATAAAATTATACAAAAATTCCAACCTAATATATCTCAATGAGCAATCCCAATTTAAATCCAGCCCAATCATAAATTTATTTATTAACTAGCTTTCCTCCCTCACCTCCCTCACCAAGTAGATTATGCCCTACCTTGTAAGATATAGCTATTCATATGTTAGTTTGTGAATTTTATATTGTATATTGTAGAGCCACTGATCAGCAAATCCTACCCACGCAATTCTTTATTTATTTATTTATTTTACGTCAAAAAAAAAACAGTTAAAAACTGCGTATGACGTGCTATGGGGAAAAGTGACTTGTGTGCACATTTTCAAAATTCTGTGATCCCTACACTAAGTCATATACTACTTAAATTTTGAATTTTTGAAAGGGAGAAAAAAACTCCCATGTAATAAAATCTATTTTCAAGGATAAACAAGCAATAAATTTTGGATTTTGAAAGGGAGAAAAAAAAACAAAAAAACTCCCATGTAAAAAAATCTATTTTCAAGGGTAAATAAGCAATAAATTTTGAATTTTGAAAGGGAGAAAAAAACAAAAACAAAAAAACTCCCATGTAATAAAATCTATTTTCAAAGATAAATAAGCAATAAATTTTGGCTCTTATTACTTCCTGCCGCGACAACATGGAAACGATAATTTGAATAATTGTATTTCCCACTGAATTCTAGAAGACGTGCACACAAAATAAAGTTACATTTATGTCCAGAAGCAAAACAAGGGCCATCTCAGCATTTGCTCAATGGATCAGGGAAACTGGACGAAAAACCTGATCGAGATGGGGGTCATTGACCCGGAAGCTGTAGTACAATAGTTGTTACAGCTGTTAGTTGTTACTTGTAAGCTTTCTTTATTAATCTAGGATTTTTACTATTACCCTCTTTTTGATTTACGCATCAGTGGTTTTTGTCAAAAATGACTTACGTAGGGGCGGGAATATATTTTCAGCAAAGGCTGATATCTATAACTATGACATTCCATACGAATCTTATTCATCAGGTGACTGTATCAACGGCTCACTACAAAAAATTCACATACCATACAAGTACATTATTTTACAACACTTTGCCAGATGACATTAAACGATTAAATTCGATACAAAAGTTTAAGTTTCAAGTAAAATATTTTCTGCTGCATTACTGTTTTTATGCAATTAGAGACTATACCGAGAATCAAAAAGGAAAGTAATATTAATTTTAACAATGATATTTAATGTATTATTTATCATTTGGGCTGTATAATTCTAAACAATCTGTAACAAATTGTACCTCAGCTTCTGGTCAATGACCCTCCATCTCTATCAGGTTTTTCGTTCAGATTTCCTGATCTTTTGAGCAAATGCTGAGATAGCCTCTTTTTTTGCTTCTGTACATAAATATATCTGTGCACGTCTTCTAAAATTCAGTGGGATATATAGTTATTCAAATTTCCGTTCTCCATGTTTTCGCGACAGCAAAAGTATTATTCCTTCCAAATCTATAGCTGATTTACCCTTGAAAATATATTTTATTACTTTGGAGCGAGTATTTTTGTTAACAATCCTTACAAACAACAAACGCTCATTTCATTCTGTATTGAAAGTTCAACTAGTGTATGGCTTAGAGTAAAGATCCCATAATTATCTTAACGTGCACAGAATTCACTTCTCCCCGTACGACGTCACACATAGTGTTTAACTGTTTTTTACGTAAAATAAAATAAAAATAAAAATTTCGTATTTTCTCCGATCAAACCTGAGGAATGCTGAAGCAGTACACCAACAAACGGACCACGGACCGCCCGCTTTCTTTCCTTCCTCCACCTTGCCCTATCCTCCATCCTTCCTTCCTCCATCCTCGCGCCTTACTTACACATGCTTACATTCACATGCACTACACACTACCACACTATTGTTGGGAGATCAGTCGGAAATTTCGAGCAGATTCCGGCTGGGGCGGTGCCCCGTTGCTGGGAGATATCTGGTTGGGGGAAAATCCTCGCAAGGCGATGTAGGTTGGCGCCGGATCTCCCCAACCAGCGGGGGAAGATCACAGCTACCTCTCGCAATTAAAATATGCACTATACTTACAAGAATAATAACTTTAGCAGTTAACGCGCCCGGAATCACTAATCAATCAAATACAATTAAAATTACAATCTCACGTTCTTGATTTTGTGTTATTGGTAATATCATTTCCCAATTGCTTGCTGTGCAGATGACTGTACGTGTTTTTGCTGACTACTCTAATTCAGTTCTATGTGCTGAAATGAATAATAGTGCCAAAGGATAAAACAGAACAAAAAAAACTGAACGCTTGTATATATTTTAAAAATAAAGAGAAATGCGAATGAAATAACTTCAAAAGAGGTGCACGATGTTAATATCTTGGGAAGGCAGCCCAAAAAGTTTAGAGCTCAGGGGCCCTAAAATCCGTCCACGAGACAAATGGAGCAGGGCGAAGGCGCCTGCAGCATCAGAACGTTGCGCAGTGTCCGGGCCACTGGGAGCGATGCTTGTAAACGGCCCCAAGGAGACAATTTGCAGGATAGGCCATCTGCGAAATTAGCTTTAAAGAGAAACGCGCACTCGGAGCTCATTGTGGGACTTTTAAATTTGTGGGCACGTCTTCATGTTGAAAGATAACAGTTGGTGCACATTTTTGCCTCTTCTTAGCCTCAAAGAGAGTGAGTTGATATTGCACGGTGTCTTAAATGTGCGGAAAATTTCATGTCTTTAGATTACTTTAGTGAAAGCCAGAAGTACTTTAGAGAGAGGTATATGGCAGCGTTTTGGCAGGACGTGAATCTGAGTCGAGGGGCCGTTGTAAAAATGAAATGCTCTGAAATATGTAAGGAGTGGAAGTGTTCGGATGTTATATTGTTGAAGTATTCAAATCACTGCATAATATTTCATTCTTTTTTATAATTTTATTGTGTATTCTTCTTTAAAAGAATGATCTTATATTTTAATCACATTTTAAAGATTTTTAGCTTTTGCTAATTTATTAACCAAACTTAAATTCTGGTGTAAAATGTTTCAATGACCTGATGGTAAGTAATATCAGAAAGTGGAGTGGGATTTATGAATAGCTGAAGAGCATGGCAGCTTTTGTTTCTACAGATCAGTTCTAAATTACTTATTACTATTTTTTAATAAACGTATAAATTGACGGAAAATCTAAGCATTCTCAAGGCCTTTGGGAGGTGGCTACGGTACAATACAAAAGAATTAAACAATTTCAATTCTGACACAATAATGTAAATATATTATTACGTTAATCCTCAATTTATTATACCTAATGTTACGAATATATTCTCTTATTCATATCGTCATTGCTTACTACAAATCTTACGTCATGCGACAAGAAAGAAAGAAAGAAAGAAAGAATCTTTAGTATTCACGTGTGCTAATTCAGAATAGCCAATATTTGTTGTTCCAGGACTCCATTTGCCACACATTCGACTATAGCATTTTTGCTGAAGCAGAACACTAGTTTTATTTTAACTCTAAAATAATACAGAAAGATGTTCGGAGTTTGAGAGTTTACCATGCCTTCGCGAGCAGAGCGTCCAGAGGCTGTATAGAGCACACGAGGCACCAGGGAGGTTGGAAATCCAGGCCCTTCGGGACAAATTACGAGACAAACAGCGCAAAACTGAAGGTTTCAGAGAGCTCTATTGCAAAGTTATACATACAAGCGAACGGGTGACAATACTACCGAGAAGAATTCGAAAATAGTACATTATGAAACGATGACATAATGATGGGTATTAATACACGAGTGTGATATTACGATACGAGCGAGGATCGAAAAGTTCACACGAGTGTATTAATACCATTACATCGAGTTTCATACGGTACATTTTCTACGACTTGATTACTTTTATAAGATAAAGTTTTACCTTGAATCATTTCGTTGTAGTTGACATGCAGAATTCAGCCAAGGCCACATAACGGACCGTTATCCTACCTGCCGCAGAGGGCTTTGGTTTACCAGCCCGCCTGCGAGAGAGTTGCGGCTATAATTGTGAAGTCACCATTTTATATTTTTCTCTTATTTCTGGAGGCACCAACTCATCCTCTGATTCACTATACATTTCAAACTAAAGAATTGGCCGGTTTTTAAGGGCAAACACACTGCAGCATCATATAACACACAAGAACTTGCGTTCTGATCTTCACGTTAGTCAAATTTTCCCTCTTCCGCTACCACTGCGCTAGTCAAATAGGATCAAAGTAAAATCATATCCAATTTATTTTAAATAATATTCCACGTAAAAATTACTGATAATAAAAGAAATTAACATATTTAATATTAAATGCAATTTTATTGCACACAATCGAAGAAAACATTTACTAGAACGATTCTCAATTATTATTGAAGTGTCTTGTTTGAAATTGTCTTGTTTGTAAACTTCTCTGTAATTGGTCAAGAACCTGAATTATAATGAAATCTATATCGTAATGAGTATTATTATGCAACTGGTCGCAGCCAACAAATAATAGCGTCATACAATGGGAGTAGAAAAAAATGTTTATTGTTTATTTGAGATGAACCACGCGTCAGGAGGGGAGGAACGGAAGTTGTTTAACTAAATATTGAGTATTGTTTGTTGTTACTTTGTTTCTAGGATATTTCTTAGTTAGATAATCAGATTTGTTCTCAAAAAGGTCAAGGGATACAGAAAAATCTCTCCTTATCTTTATTGAGAGGTTGGGAATGGTGAAACAATGGTAGGATGAACGGGATGGAAACGAGAGAAACTCGAGAAATAATTTCTCTTTGGCCACCGCACATTTTACTTGCAATGTCTGGAATTTGATTCTGAATACCTCAAAGTAGGGCGTTAGGCGCCTGGGCGCCAGCCGACCTAGAAGTGTGATTCTGATGTGGCGGAATCTGTACCCTCCCTGAACCGCAATTCAACCCAACGCAATACGCATGGAGCTTCGCCTCCACGTTGGTGGCTGCGTCGTTCACGCGGATACGGCGGCCAGGGCTGTCTCTCAGGAACCCAGCGTCCTTTGGCAGCGCCAATCCCTCTCGGCCGAAACTCGGGAATCCACGCGCCTTTCGCTTGGACACGGTGGTGACGAGGGCGGCGCCGAAGGCCGAGGCGGAGACGGTGGCGATTGTCCCAATTCTCGGGTGACAACAACGGCGAAATGGTGTAGCGGTGGCGATGGCTTATGTGGCGGTGTAGACGGCGGAGGCCGAGGTGGAGACAGTGGGGATGACTTGGGCGGTGACGTGGGCGGTGACGGTGGCGGTGGCGTGGGCAGTGACGGTGGCGGTGGCGTGGGCGATGGCGGTGGTGTGGGCGGTGGCGGTGGCGGTGGCGGTGGCGGTGGCGGTGGCGGTGATGGTGACGGTGACGGGGGCGGTAGCGGGGGCGGTGGCGGTCGTGCAGGTTCTCTGGTGACAACGGTGAAATCGTGTAGCTCTGGAAATAGCCTATGTGGTGGTGGAGGCGGCGGTGGCGGGCACCGAGGCGGAGACGGTGGCGGAGACGGTGGCGGGGGCGGGGGCGGTGGCGGGGGCGGGGGCGGGGGCGGGGGATGGGGCAAAGGCATTGGTGGCGACAGGGACGCCGGTTCTCTGGTGACATCAATGGCGAAACGGTGTAGCGGTGGCAGTGGCTTATGTGGTGGTGAAGGCGGCGGCGGTGGAGACCGAAGCGGAGACGGTGGCGGTGGCGGTGACGATGGCGATGGCGGGGGCAAGCGCGTTGGTGGCGGCGAGAGCGCCGGTTCACTGGTGAAAACGGCGAAGCGCTGTAGCGGTCGCGGTGGCGTTTGTGGCGGTGGGGGCGTTGGGCGATGTGTTGGAGGCGACGACAGCGATGGCATTAACCGCGTTGGGCGGTGGGGCGCAGCTATGGTGAAGCGGCTGTCTGCGCGGCGACGTTGGCGGCAGTATTGGCAGTGACTTAGGTGAGAGGGGTGGAGAAAATTGTGGTGATTTTGGCTTAGGAGGCGGCGTTGACTGCAGTTCTCTGGTGACAAGGCCGAAACGGATGTGTCTGGCGGTGGAGATGGCGGTGGCAGTGGCAGTGTCGTTTGAAGGGAGCACGGTGACAATGACGGTGCCTGTGGTGCAGGTAGCGATAGCGGTGAAGGCGATGGCTGTGGCGTAGGTGGCGGTGGAGGCGGGGGTGGTAGTGGCGGTTCTCTGGTGGTAGCAACGCTGAAACGGTGTAACGATGGCGATGGCATTGGCGGTGACGTTGACTGTGGCAATGACGCAGGCGGGAGGGAACAGCATTGGCGGTAAATGTATCGGAGGCGGCGACAGTGATGGCTAGAGATCGGATTTTTATGTAATTACATATTTTTTGTCTTTCTTCTTACCGCTCTCAAAATTTTAATTTTGGCGAATTGTCGCCGTCCTAACGCAATATTCAATTTTTCCGTTACGTATTTTTACATATTTGGTACTATATTACATATTTTACATATTTCGCTACTTTCTCAATATATTTTATTATTCTATCAATTTTCTTCAATTTTCTTTCATATTTTTATGAAAAGAAGTATTTTTTAAAAAAAAATCAGCATTTTTTTCTACATTATTATTGGATACTACTGCGCACTCTACTCGAGGTACATAAGCTACGTGAAGACGCGGTCAGATATCCTTAGTTTGGCGCGACTGCTTCAGTTATCTCAGGGTAAAAAGTGCCCGTCAGTGACAGTTCATTTTCAACTTTAGGAGTGAAAATTATCATTGACGCCGTGTGTGACGACCTTTAACCTCAATTTCTAAGAAATTTTGGCGATCACCGTCGTGAAACACTTCGATGAGAAGATTCCATGCTGCAGTGATTGTTTGCTTGTCGTAGATATCGCCAGTTTGTACGATAGCTTCTATTGCGTCTAGTCTGGCTGCGGAACTACATTCCTGGATAACAATTTGTGAAGGTTTTGCTACCGATGGGGAAGATGTATGGTGCAAGTATGCATCACTTGCGCCTTTCCAAATCGATTTTAAAACGTTTGAAATGTTTTCAAAATTTGTAAAAGAATTTTTTTATAAAAGTTTATATTATATAAATGTGTTTACAATTAGAGTAATTTAATATTACATATTATATCCGATTTTACATATTTATTACATATTCTTCCTGTTTTCATTACATATTTATGTACATATTTCGACGTTTAATACTACATATTTTTCCGGTCTCTAGTGATGGCGGTGAAGGCGTTGGTGGCGGTGGGGGCAGCGATGGCGGCGTCGGTTCTCTAGTGTCATTAGTGGCAAAACGGGTCTGTGGTGGTAGCATTGGCGTTGGCAGAGACGGTGGTGGCGGTGGCAGTGACGTAGGAGAGGGGGCCTGAGGAATTGGCGGTGGTTTTAGCGTAGAGGCAGTGGTTCTCTGATGACAGAGACAACGAAGCGGCTATGTATAGCGGTGGCAGTGGTGTTGGCGGTGACGGGGGTAGGTAATGATTATGGTGTAGGCGGCGGCGGTTCTCTGGTGATAGCAACGACGAAGCGAGCGTTTGTGGCGGTAGAGGGGATGTTGGCGGTGTCAGTGACGATGGCGGTGGTACGATGTGGTCGAATCGATGGACGGGGTGGTCAAGGTGGACGAATCGATGGGACGGCGGCGGTTGCGGGGCCTGGGACGGGTGCGGGAGTGTGGGTGGTGGCGCTGGCAACGGCGTTAACCGCTGCTATAATACGGTGGTAATGGGCACAGATCGATAGTAACGATTGGGATACTGTGGTGACGGATCCAGTTGGGTGGCGGCAAAGTTTGGTGGTAGGAAGGGGATAAGGTTTTTGGACGGTGCTAACGGTTGTGATACGGTAGTGGTGGTGGTGGTGGTGGGGAAGGCGTATTCTTCACGGAAACCTACGCAGTTTCAAAGGAAAGGAGGCTCGTTGAAGCTCGTTAAAGCTCTGCGATCGACGTAAAGTGCAGTATGAGGTTGCAGGGTACAAGGACATTTTTATAATTCTATTTCTCGATAAAAGACTCGAAAACAGCTCATATATATATATATATATATATATATATATATATATATATACAACTCTAACTCATATATAACTCTAACACACATATATATACATGTAACGGCAGCGGCACATGGTGTAACGGTTAGCGTCTCGGGCTGTTATACCCAAGTTTGCGAGTTCATACCCTGTGAATTTTTAAGGGCGAACAAATCCTTCGTACGCCTTCCTGCGGAGGGGAAGTAAAGCCGGCAGTCCCATGTTAGTAGATTTTTTAGTATGATCTTAGGTAGTAGTGATATCCATGATAGTAGGATCTTTCACTGCATGCAAAAGATCCTGAAGCCCAGAGAGTATATCTCAAGCCTAAATGAAGCCTCTGAGCTAAATTCAAATTGCCTGTTTCGTCGCCCAAGTAATACTTTTTTCTCCTCTAGTAGGTGAAAGGAGCGTAACGAAATTTGCGTGGTTAGACGGAAGAGCAGGCCTCATGGCCTGAGTCTCGCCACGTAAAAATAAGGCACTCATTCATTCATTCATTCATTCATTCATTCGCGTCATTCATTCATTCATTCATACATTCGAAAGCGAGCACGCTGACCAGTGAGCTAAACCGCGAAGGCACATTCCTTTCCACGTGGGGTATATTCCCTTTGGAGTCAGTTTCCAATTTCTTCCAGAATGCTGGACTCCGTCCGAAGAACACATGGAGCAAGTACACGCTGCAGGGTCATTCTTTAAAGTCCG
Source organism: Teleogryllus occipitalis (assembly GCA_011170035.1). NCBI lineage: Eukaryota > Metazoa > Arthropoda > Insecta > Orthoptera > Gryllidae > Teleogryllus > Teleogryllus occipitalis. Next base: position 10,880 of record BLKR01008059.1, read on the forward strand.
CGTGGAGTGACGAGTGACTACAGGGAGTTCGCGGGATGTCGAAATGTAATTCGGCGAGGCGTCTGCTGCTTCCCAAATTTACTGTCGCTCTCAGAGCCTCGCGCGCCGTGAAATTGTGTTAGAGTTGTGAAAAGTGAGCGCAGAAGATAGCTTTGTACTCTCGCTGAATATGTGCAGGACACAGGCGGGAAAACGTAATTTCAAGACTTAAAGTGGTCTAGGCGGAAAACTAGAGATGCAATGTTTCTAAGGCCGGGTGGACGACCGGATGGAGCACCGGTTTGGTTGTCCATCCGGTCCTAGAAACATTGCCGGAGTGTCCTTCCCGAGTACCAGTCTTGTGAATGTTAGAACCCAACTACGGCGTACGTATACGCGGCTCGGGAGCTCCAATACCAAACATTATTTATACTTGGAATTTTTGGAATTATTTGTAGTGGTACTTGACATAAGTTAGCTATAATGGTGTCCTCCAGGCGTCACTAAAGTGACCTCACTATGATGACGTTCAAACTCCCAATTGGATGACGCCGTAACATATGATTAAACATAAAGTGCCATTATAAATAAATCGAACTGTAAGTCTTAACGAAGTCGAAACGTAAACGAACTGGTTAACAGTGTTCCAGATCATGACCTTGAGTTACCACTGTTTAAATAGGAGAAGAGTCCATTATTATTCTGTGGAGATTACACTCTCATACAGGATTATTGAATCTTGAAGTTGTTAAATTGCCGATATATTTAATAGAAGATACCTGTATTGACTGAAAATTCAATTTGATCTGATTTAATACTACCTATAATTCTTTGCCTACCACACACTCTTATAAGCTGGAACTGGTATGACCTGGAAACTATGCACATATTTTCATCCGAGATTTGTTGGCGAGATAATATTCGTACAAATTTCTGTAATTCACCATGATGGGTACAATTTTGACTCTTGTCAAAGTATACTTTTTTTTGAATCGTCTCTCTTCTCTGGACTAGCTTGCCATTTTGGGTAGATTGTGGCTGTCATTGCACACTAGGACAGAGGCATCCTCGACCTCGTATCACGAAGTTGAAATGGCGTAACAATATATCTTATATGATTTTTGTTTTCTCGCCTTACTACGTGCGTAGAAAAGAGAAAGTATTACATTCGTGTGTGATATACAAAAATGACGAACCATTTTATGTATGAAAATGTCATTTTTATGAAGTAGGATATAGGGATGTCAAAAGACGATCGCGAGGGCGGTCGCTATGTGCCAAGTAAATAACTGGCGTTAAAGGTCATTTTCGCTAGGTGAAGAGGATGTGGAATAGTATTGTTTTTGTTAGACAAACGAGGATGATAAAGAGTTCTGATGCTTTGGGTTTTAGGAACAACAGTGACACTCTATATAGCAACGCGGTAATGAGCGGGTCGGCTCCTGACATTTTGTGAGGACAAGGAAAGACTGTTGATGGACAATCAAATCCGATGCAATTACTTGTATTATAACTAAGTCTATCGTTTCTTATATTAGGATAAAACGTTCTTGTCGAAAAAGACGAAGGAATTCTACAAAGTAATAGTCGTGTAAAAAAGTAATAATAGTGTATATGCGTCCACCCGTGAAGCGAGTAAGAGAAGTAACGGGTATTAGTAGTATCACTGGGAGAATTTGAACGTGATCGCGGACATTAGGCGGAGGACTTTATCAAGAAGGAAGATTCTGCTGCGACGACGGAGAGGGTTCTATGAAGCGCCATCAAACGGAGAAGTGAAGAGCGCGCGAAGATCCTCGAATATAACAAGGTTGATTTATAATTATTACAAGATAGAGAGAGCTGTTCATGACCAAAGATAATTTCATTTTGGATTAACGATGTAACAATTCATGTTGAACTTTTATTAGAATCATATTTCACATTATAATAAATTCCAATTTGTTACTTTAAAAAAAGATTATTATCATTATTCGTTACGTGCAATCCAGTAGTAGATATTGTGATAAGATTTTCAGATTTCTCGCTACTCCGTATGGATAGCAGATTGAGTAATTGGTTGCAGAGTAAGTAGCAACAATTACGAACTTCAAACCCAATTAACTGAGCTAGCACGAAATAATTTTTGATAAGAAATATTAAAATGACGTGGAAACATTCGGGTTACAGTCGTAATTATTTCCTGGCGCTCAAATCAATAACTAAATTATTTGGAAAATAATTACGAGTGTCAGTCAAACGAGGCGAGCCATGAATCTAAATTAATAATTCGTAAACTTTGCTGGTAGATAAGAATTAATAAACTTTGCTGGTAGATAAGAAGGGCTTGTTTACATGCGGCAGAAATCGATCACATTCGAGTGAAAAACTCTTATAATCGGACTCTGCTAACGTAAAAGTGGATAAACCTTGTTAATATATGCAATAAATTGCTTGCTCAAACATGGCGTGCAGTCGGAATCCACATTTTGTAGTTCCTCGACATAGTAAAAGTGACTGATGGCAAAACGTCTCTCTACCTGTCTGTCTATCCGTCCGTCTATTGTGAACGCTAACGCAAACGATTTTCTCTAAAATTGATATTGCGCGATCGATCTGAACGAACTTCAGAGTCTGGGAGTTTGAAACGGATATTTCGGATTTCGAGATATTTTACACGAAGCCTCAACAAAATTTTAGAAATTTTCTCCAAAACAGTCCCAAAATTTGTATTAAATGTTGTCCTCAAAGAGCGTAAAGAAAACCTAAAATGTGATGCAGGTGTCATTTTTGTGGAATTTCCAAAAATTGCAAAGGTTCAAACTTTTTTCTGCGTCTTTCTACAACTACGATATTAAATATGAAATTTATTTATTATGTAATATATTATTCAAACAAATCTCTTGAAATAAGGTGACATAATTTAAAAAAATGTGAAATAGATTTTGGATTATTTTGCATCAAATATAGGGATATTTTGAACAATTATTTGTTCAAAACCGGCACCAAATTTATTCTTTAAATTTTCTTGTACGCGCTAATGAAGGGTAAAAAGTGTGGTGCTGTTCCTAATTTCGGCAAACTCTGCAATTTCGAAATTGCAAAAAATAATGATGACAAAAATCCATTATTGGTGATAGAGATATTTTGTTAAACAAAATCTATTATAAAAATTAATCTTTAAATAAGATCATGAACTATTTTTTAAAAAATAACGAGTAATTTTAGCGTTATTTCTGATAGAATTTAATGCTATTTATTTTAAAATATATAAAAAATGGCCCCATTTTTTTCTTTAGTTTTTTTTTTCGGATAAAGAATGCTGAAAAAAGATCGCGCAGATCTCACTTTCGTTAAACAGTTTTTTCGAAAATTGTAAAAGTTACAAGTAATGCGAGAAAGCATCTGCTGTTGTATCAGCACGAGTATAGTTATAAAAAAAGACACTTCCAACATATGACTAGAGAAACAAAAATTAAATTTTATGATATCATTGCCAAACCAACACTATTTTTGAGATTCTGAAACAAAGGGAGAAATAAATGGAGTAGCCCAAGTAGCCCAAGTTAGGTTCTTTCTACCTATTTTAAGAGTTACACAAACGGAGATACGAGTAATATAACACAGAAGTGTAAAACTAAAACATAATTCAGGACTTATTAAGTTAAGTATCAGGATAACATAAAACTAGGAGTGCTAAAACAGAACGTACTTTCTCACCTTTAGTAATGGTTATGTAATACTATTTATACTTTCTTAGTTTATATAACTAAATATACTTATTAATTCCATGAAAAATCTTTGATTATCTTTATCTTAATAGCACGCGTGCAATTAAAAATCCACACCAACCCATCAGAATTTAGAAAAGGGGACAAATCGTTTAATTAAGAAACTAACACAGGCGTAGCCAAAGTATTTGCGAGTCGGCCATGAAGCATGAACAAAAATATACATCACACATTACTTATCTACAACTACATACAAACAACGAGTGAGTAAAACAAAATTCGGAAAGTAAACGTTAAGCTAGCTGACGTATGGAACAACACAAACTATTTAATGTTATTTAAATTCAATAAAATTAAATGCTTTACGTATAAAACATTTCATCTTAGGATTACGAATGTGGAAAAAGTAAGCGTCAAATGTGTTTACCAATCCTAAATAGTACGCTATAGCAAAACTGTGTCAGAAGTGACTAGTTTTTGCCCTATACATGTACGTGTTTTGCATGCATTTATTATTAATTTTTCTCAATCAAATTTATTAATAATTAAAAATATGGTTAGCTCAACTTCATCTGGGCCAATTCTCAGTATTTTGTCTTGAAGGTTAAAGTGAATTAAACGTTCTCTTCAAAAGGGAATTGTAAGTGTATTTTGGGGATAGTGGAGGGGATCAGTGGAAGAAAGGGGTTCATGGCACTCATCCTTGTTTGACAATACAAATGGCAAAATTATTACAGGTAAGATTTTATTTTTTAATACAATAATCTTATCTTTTAAAATTGACAGGTGTAACTTCCATAATTAAAATAAATATTGATATAGTTATTATCTATAACTATTAATTATCATTAATTATGCATTAATAGTAATAAATTATTTTTCCACATTCTGTATGTTTACAGGTGGGTGTGAATTCTGTTGAAACAATTATCAACAAACATAAAAACAATAAGCTCTGACTACACAAAAAAGGACTCTTAAAGGGACCCGTCTAGTTACTGATATTGACAATTATACGAAGGATGGAATTTCAAAAAAAATGTAGTGTAATTGGGCGAAAATAATTATTTATAACTTTTAATTTTGTTGTTTTAGAATTTTATTGATCTACGCAATGATCAATTTATTTTGTAGTGTTTTATGTGAAGTACCATGACTTATATGTTATTTATGCCTTGGTATTTCTATACGAAACCTGTTTTTCGGAGATTGCAGGTAATGAAGCATTAAATTTTCAAGGCACTCAGACCTTGTAGCTTGTAGTAAAGAACATTGCTTTACTTGAGGGAAGTCAGGTGTACCTATGTGAGTATGAGTCAAATATTTTTTTAAAGTGAGTGCTTTCTAACAAATTATATTAGGAACTCAAACAAACTCCACCATAACAAACATTATAGTTTTTTAATAAAACGTGGGGATATATTGGTGGGTGTAATGTAATACGTGGGTGTAATTTATAATACATTTTTCAAGAACATTAACTTGAATATTGTTTCTTTTTTTTGTAACCTGTTTGTAACAATTCCAACATTACTTGTAACTTGCTTTTCGGCGAGTGGCACCACATCTCTCTCCCCAAATCCTACACGCATTTCAAAATTCTCTTTGACATTACTCACTAATTTCAATAGTGGAAAAAATCTTTGTCTTACCTTCAACTTTTCACAATCCCCATCAGTTCTGTAAGATTGTGTGTTAAGTTACCTACCTAGTACACTTTTACTTTTCTGAGAGTAAAAACTCAAATAAGCATTTGGGGCAACAGATAAAGATAGTCAGGAAAATACTAATAGCAAGTCGACGATTGAACATCAGATATTCTCCCACAAATATACAGCAGGCGATTGTCGTGCCAGCCAGTAGCACAAGAAATGGCCCCGTCAACTGTTGCATTTCAAGACGACTGGGCTCGTATGTGGTTTGAGCGCTCTCAACAACTGTGAGCCGCCCAGTGGCAGTCAAGTGATCTAACCAGCACTTCCGCCAATAATCGAAGAGACCGCCTTGCAGAAGTCGCAAGAGAATTCGGTCGAACAAAATCGAGAACCTGTTGTTTCTCTGAACGCTATAGTAAACATACGAGGGAGACAAGAATTTCTTGGGGAGCATTTCCAACATTCTTTCACCGTGTTTCGTGTACGCCGGATTTCGAGCAAACATCGGGAAAAAATATTCTGTTATTGTGACTGCCGCTTTTCCCGTTTGAACGACGTCGTGCAAAGAAAAATTACGATCATCAAAATGGTTGATTTGGGTGACAATAAGATTTGTATTTTTAATGACTTTTGTCTTCTCTGCCTCATGTAACATGGCACTCATTGAACCACCAGTGGCATATATGCGATCCACGGATCCAACCTCTTCCTCAATGGAGCCGAGCTTCCGAAATCGCGGGATAGTGAGGCAGCCGAGCAGCAAGCCGGTGTAGGCGCTGCCCGCGATGACGGAGGAGAGCGAGCCACTGAACGCCACCAGCCTTTGAGCAGCGGAATGCAACGGCCGGGAGGTGGCGCCAGTGACCAGCAGCTCGACCATGTCGATGGCGGCGCGGACCACGCTCTCCAAGATGGCGGGCTCACGCACAGGCCCGGACCCATGTCCACCAGGACGAGGCGCGGACCGCAGCCGCACGATCCGCCAAGCCATAACCAGCACCTGCGCATGAGCGTCCCCCAGTGGCGTATTCTGCTTTAATGCCCTGGGCTACCGCTAACCTTAGAGATAAACTTTGAATATATATATATATATATATATATATATATATATATATATATATATATATATATATATAAATTCATTTTTGCAAAACGGCTTCTTTAATAAACCCCGTTCAATACAATTATTGTCAACACACAAACTTCCCGAAGTTTGCTGTGACATTTTTTCAAAATATCTTACTAATTATTTGACAATAGTTAACTACTATCACATAATTAATATGCTGCAATTTTAACTCTAAAAACACGTTAATATATTCCATTATGTATTTGTACACTGACCCTTAATCGTGCGTGTCGTGCACAAAAGTGTACGTCTAATTTTCTCTGTCAGTTTATGATTTAATGCATATTTCAACAGAACAGATTATATGGAATTTTGAAAAATGTATGTCACTGAAAAGGAATATGGCCTATAATTATTTTTAATATAATATATCTTGTCAGATTTTATTCTCGTAATTCTCTCGGGCTACCGCCGGTAGCCTCGGTAGCCCACAGTATACGCTACTGGCGTCCCCGGGCCTCAGACACACTCGCACGAAACGCAAGCGGTCGCTTACGTGGCGCGGTAAAATATCCTCGAAGCATTGATTCACTTGAAGCACTTACTTCTGGATGTTTTAAAAGAAGATAATTAATCCTTTGTACAAAATAGGCTAGCTTAATTTTTACTTACACGCATACATACGTATATACGGAGAAAGATGCGTAGTGTCGAGAAAATTATGTAATGTTGCCGAAAATCAGTTTCGAGATTTCAACGGAAATACACGTTTTGGTGTCCTCTGATACCGAAAAAGTGTATTTTTCAAAACGTCCATCTCTCTGTCTGAGTCCGTCCGTCTGTGAATCCCACTAGCGCCTAAAACATACCTAGGAATTTTTGTAAAGTGGATATTCCCCGGTCGAACTGGCTCGACTTCAGGCGCTGTGATTTTAAGAAACGTTCCTTATAATTTGCACGAAGCCCCTGGAACATTTTCAACATTTTCTCAAAAATGAATACACATTTTTTTCTTTAAATTTCTTCTGAAAATAGAGTAAAATACACTTATAAAAATGACATAGGTCCGTTTTTCTCTGTTAACTGTGAATTTCCGAAAATTTCAAAGGTTTGAATTTTTTCTGGCGTTTTTCAAACACTACAAAATTGAAGATAGAGATATTTTCTTCAAGTACATTTTTTTGCCTTCGCGTTCTAATTCAAAGGTCTGTATGCTTGCTTTCCATGACACGACCCCGAGTTCAATTTCCGGTCGAGCAAGATTATAATGTGCGTTGTCCTTGCAATTTCCCAGTACATGTTGCTTTGAGACGATGAGAAAAGTCACTTCTCAGGTTGAGAAGACCAGAATATGGATGAATTCGTGCTAACCACATACGCCCCCATGGCGGCGAGGCCTGGTCTTTGCTTGTAGGCCATGACCCCTACGCGGGCTGTCGCGCCTAGTATAGACAGAGAGACAGTCATTTTTTCTTCATATTTGTTTTATTCAATAAGGTCATGTATATTTTTTTCAAAAGTTTAGTAGTTTTCGCGCAATATTGCGTAAAATATGTGAAATATTAAAAAATATCAAAATAATTTTCTCCAAAACTGCTTAGAATTTTCTTTAAACTTTTGGTAGAGATAATGCTAAATGTACTCTAGAAGATGATTCAAATACTATGTTGCTCTATTCTTTTGCATTTTCAATATTTACAAAAATGTATTGTTTTACTGGTCCCTCACGTCGTTAATATTTACAGCAATTTGTTTCCTCCTATCGGCAGCGATTTGTGTACGTTATTGTATTTATGAGTACATGTGCTTTAAATAAATATGTACACATTTTCATGAAAACTTAACAGTTTTTTGTGAATATGAGTTCAAAATTTTGCTTTTTCAGAATCGCTGAAGCGGCATTCTCTCGGAAAGAATTCCAAATTTTTTCTACAAACTTTTCGTACGAATAGTGTTAATTTCACTGTTCAATATGACAAAGTTCATTTTAGGATATTCTTTTGTTTTTCAAAAATTACACAAATGTAAGATTTTGAAATATCTCTCACACCGTTAATATGGATATTTCCAGCAATTTGTAAGCACCACTGCATTTTTGATTGGTAGTACTTCAAATTATTTCAAATAAAGTTTTTCAAAATCTCCAAAATTGTATGCGAAAAAGAGCTTCAAATTTCGGATTAACACGAACGTTTAAACGCCATATTCTTAAAAGCGGCTCCAAATTTTTCAATAAAAATTGCCGTTTAGGACCTGGTTTTGCTCCTCTATAACTTTCATAATAATACATTATGAAACGATGATGTAATAATCGGTATTAATACACGAGTGGGATATTACGATACGAGCAAGGTATGAGCGAATATCGTAAACTTCACGCGATTGTATTAATACCCGTTACATCGAGTTTCATAGGGTTCTTTTCTACGACTTTTATTAATCAAACTTTTACATTGACTGGTTTCGTGGCAGTTGACATGTAGGATTGTCGCAAGGCCACCTAACCTACCCTCACATGCTGCCGCAGGTCACTGTGGTTACCAGTCCCCCTGCGAGGGAGTATTGCGCTAGTCAAATAGGATCAAAGTGAAAATACCATCCAATATATATCTTAAATAATATTCCCGAAAAAATTACCAATAATAAAATAAATTAAAACTGACAAACACAATATAATATCAAATACAATTTTAATGAACACAGTCGAACGAAACATTTACTAGAACGATTCTCAATGATTAATTGTCAATGCTTGGTTTGTAAACTTCTCTGTGATTGGTCAAGAACCTGTATCATAATGAAATATAAATCGTAAAGAGCATCATTATGCAACTGGTTGCAGCCAACAAATGACAACATTATACAGTGGGAGTAGAAAAAAGTAACATTTCGGTTCTACAATAAGGAAACCGAAAAATTGGGAAAATGTAAAAAAGTTTTTACATTGGCGATGGATGGTAGCTGGCAGCAGTATGAGGCAAGTCCGAATATCTAGCCCAGACCCCCCCCCCAAAAAAATAGAAAACTAATACGATAAAGTGTGCCATTTTGTAGCACCACTAGTTTAGTTGTAGGAAGACCACAAAACCGCAATGTTTTGTGATTTAAAGTGATCAGTGAAAATCGGACCTATGCCACCTTCATAAATGTATTTTACCCCGTCCCCGAAAAATTGAAGAATGTTATTCAAAATCGCATAGCTTCGAGTGAAGCCAGATCGTCGGGGTAGTATTCAGTTTAAAAAAATCTTACGCGCAGTTTAGGCGCTATTGTTCTTTACATCGAGGCACACAGATAGACGGGCAGACTGAGAAGGAACAACGTACTACGTTTTGAGAAAAACTTCTTCACGACATCATGGGCGAGGGAGAGAGAGAGAGAAGAGAGAGAAGAAGAGGGAAAGAGAGAGAAAGGGGGGATGGGAGAAAGAAATAGAGAGAGCAGGACCTCTGCCTCTCTCTGCTAGTGTAATAGATAATTAATATTATACGAAAACATAAATACTAAATATATTTGCACATTGTATTGTTAATTTTGAGTTATTTTGTAAACTGTCTCGACATTTTTTTACCCCCGTAAAAAACGCCGCAATAATTTATAATTTAACAAAAATTTGTTAAATTTTGAACAAAAAGTAATTAAGTATTTTGAACGCAAAAATGTTAATACTTTTCTAATCTAAAAAAATTAGAAACAAAAAAAAACAATGAATAATCATCGGCCGACTTCCCAGCTTGATGATGCTAGGTTCAATAATCGAAAAACGTTTTGAATTCTGAAGAATTATAACATAAAGAAGATTGAACCAAACAATTACAATTTTAAGAAACCTACAGTACTAATAAAGTTGTCTATCCATATTCCAGAATGAAATATTACTCAGTGTGAAACACGTCTAAATACGAATTACAGTGCTCAAAGTCAACAAGGAAAACATAATAATACCCCAGCCTTTAGGTACTTTACGAAGGTAACTACACTTATTACTCAGGCATTGGTTTGCCAAAATCAAAGAAAATGCCAAAGAAGTATAGTCTAATGTTATACTTTACCAAATCAATGGCTACTATCTTATGAATACTATTGTTAACATACAATCATAGTGGTAGTGGTTGCAAGCCATAGCGCAAGTTCATAAGGCAGCATCAACGCCAAGGTGTATGGCAGCCTTGGAGCCCTCCTCGCAACCAGCACTGTGTCAGACTGGAAGGTCGTCACAGTTGGTATCCGCCACTGAATCCAGTATCCTGACTTAGTGAAAACTGGTACTTCTGTTCCTGGATTGATAATTGCTGTGACATCTCCAAAAAAAATTTGTGATCGACTAGGTTGGCCACCTTCCATCACACTACCAATTCCTAATAGGACAAGGATTTCAATTAATTTTTTCTCTGGTCCATCAAAATATTCAACCCCATCGCTGTCTACCCATGTGTTCCACTCTGTAAGTACTGTGCTGATACTAAAAGCGCTAAGATCTCCGATCTGGTACATTTCAAGTTCTCTCTTTGGTGCTCCATCCTGCCATTTTTCACAGAACATATCTATGTTCCCGTTGACGGAATACATAACATGTTCAGACATTTCATGCGAATCAGCAGCAAAGACGAGAGGTTGATCTTGTAGAACTATTTGCACTAATTTACCAGTTCCCATCCGTTTAAGAAAATAAAAATGCGTATATAAAATATCGTTTCTATGCACTTTTGAACCACGCTCGTATATCACAATGAATACGCCAAACACATTGGTTGATAAACAGAGAAATAAAAAGTCGGATATAATTTTTATATCTGATTTTGTTATCTGTGGCGGTAACATAACAACATGCATGAGCCCGCGGATTGGAACAAGAGTCATATTCACTAATTCCTTTTCGCCTGTGTGAAGCAGCGTGGGTATTCCAGTTGAATGTGCGGCGTTGAAGACGGCAGCGATGGTTGGTGGCATGTGTTCTACTATGGCGAACGAAGCAAAAAACTTATTCTGGAGCCCAAATAATTGTGAGTGGATGGTGACCTGCGAAAAAAGATGTACAGATGGAATTAGTAAATTGTTCCCGGAGACGTAGGAATAGGATGAATAGCGAGCTCAGAAGTAATGATTGTTCCCGATGTGGTCATACAACAGTACAAATACGTAGCATACGATAGCACAGTCCAACCCGTTTTATCTTCTCGATCCTTACCTAAAGCAACGTAACATACGGTAGCGCAGCTCAACCCGTTTTTCCTACTCCTACCCTACGTACTCTTGTAGCTAACACTACCCCAATAGAGAGAATGATATCTAATGCTGCGAGAAAAAAAACGGTATATTTTCGGTATAAAAACTCCAATTACAGGGCCCTGGTAACGAAAAAAGGAATAAATAAAAATGTTAAATAAAATGCTTTAACTCGTAATGTAGCCAGAATCCATTTTTGCGGGACCTTGATATCGAAAAATAGATTGACGGCAAAATGTCTGTTCGCCGGTCTGGGAACAACGCTAGCGGCTAAACCGTTCTGCGGATTATCTTCAAAATTGATATTCCTCAATCTATCTGACTGATGCCACGACCTCTACTGATGTCACGCGGCTTCTTACAACTACAGTTGTGAAGATACTTTTTTTCTAAATGAAATGTGTTCATCAAAGACAGATCTTCAAATAAGGTCATGTTACTTTTTTGAAAATATTAGTATTTTTTAGTACTTTGGCGTCGAATATAGACTCCCGTTTCGAATTTCTTGCGCTTCTTGAACATAATTTGAGAGGGGTTTGGAAGCTATTGCTATTCTTATAAAAGAAAGAACATTGATTGAAGGTAATTAATTTAACTTAGAACTAAAAAATAACTCATTTTGTAAGAAATTATGATCGCTGATTTTGGTATGTTTCATTTGTAAAAGTTAGAAATTACTTTTGTTCCTGGTCATCAAAATAAATGTAGGTATGCACCACAGGCGTTCGTTTGTATTGTCGGTGTTTGTATTGTTTGTTTGTTATTTGTCATGTAAGTTGATCCTATGACATAGATACAATTATTTTGCCCGCAATGTATTCGTTTAAATTATTTTTAATATGATGACAAATTTCGTTATAGTATGGCTACGCTGAAATCGCCATTTTCTCTGTGTAAATTTTTGTTTGTGTGCGTTAGTTTTTATTAGGAATTAGTTTATTGCTTCATAATATCGAAGTTTAGGTTTTAACGCAAATAAACCTTTTAAGGTACACAGACAATGGAATGTTTTTTTAAAGGTCGGTCTGTCCGTCACATCCGTTCGTGTGATCGTTAGTTCGCCAGTTTGTCTGTACGTCAGTCTATCTGTCACTCCGTGTGTCCGTCTCTCTCTCTCTCTCTCTCTCTCTCTCTCTCTCTCTCTGCCACTCTCTGTGTCTGTCCGTCTTCCTTTGTCCTCCACTGCGTCTGTCCACCTGTGAAAAATATTAGCGCCTCAACCGTTCAACGAGACGTTAACGCAAGAAAATATGTTATGTTGTAACATTAATAATTTTTCGATATTTGTCACTAAATAAATTAAATGTTAAAATGAATTTACGATGGGATAGAATGGAGAGTGCTTACGCCAATCAATTTCATATTTTAGGACAGGTCGTTAATTTAATATTACTCTGACGTTAATACTAGGTATACGACAACGGCAATTTGAGTGTTTCAAGGCGTTCCTTGTAGATGTATTTTCTAATAACAATTTTATACTCAGCAAAGTTTTAAATTACTTTCATCCAGAATGTGTTGTATATACACAATATTGTAAACATTTAACAGTATTTGTTTCAGAGATATTCAATGTAATATTTGTTAAATCTATATTTGGTTTTGTTTAGATCTACTTTAATAATAATAATATAATGTTGTAACTACTTGGTAATAATAAATACTGTAATGAATTGTGAGGCTAGCCCGCAAGAATGCATAGAACACGGAACTTTTATGTAATCAATGAGAAACTAAGAATGAAATAAACAATAGACAACAGCGCCGCGTAATCATAATTGTCAGGAAAGTAATAGAAATGTAAAGGGCGGAAATGGGCGTTATAAACAGTGAATAGAACCCAAATTCAGGAACATTTTAAAACAAAAATCACATTATTCGAGCCACGGGTTCCGAAAATATCATAAATTGTGTAAATTGCATGTATAACACGGCGAAGATTGAAAATATGGCACCCATTGTTGTACTTCTGTAAGTATATAACGAGACGGTTTTTATTGAATATCCAGCGAATGCCTGGACGGATTTTGTCCAAACTTTCGGAAATTATAGAGAAAAATATTTAGATTAGGGCAAAATTAGTCACAGCACGAGGGAATTTATTTGGGGCTCGTAATAAATTAATATTAAAGTTCATAGCATAGAGGATTAAGAAAGAATTGAAAGAGCGGCCTAAGAGGTAAATGACGTCATCACGAACTGAGAAGACGAAAATAATGGTTTTTGAAAAAAGGAAGACAGGAAAAGGGAATTTGGTAACGTGACAATTACCAAATAAAATTTAGTGGAATTATGAAGCCGATAGTAAGACGCAAGACGCCCGAAAACAGTGAAAACATAAATATTTTCGAACATTTCTTCCAGTGATGGGCATGTGTTTGAAAGAAGACAGTTGCAGGGAATTGTAGACCAACAATGTAAAATGTGTTACCGACAGATAACGAGTCGAGCGTGGATGGTGAACGCACGTATTTGATGCTATGCTAGATTTTTGAGAAATTTCGCGAAATTATTTTGCAAAAGTTTTAATTCATGTTCAGTTATTTAAAATCAGTTATTTAGACGATGTGGAACTGAAATTTAATTTAATTTGTTTCGGAATTCACGGGAAAATTAGCATGGACATTATTCGCACAAGTTAGGCGCGGGGAACATAAGCGTCGTAAAATTTAAATACGTTGCGAGATAACGAAAGAACATTTATGGAAGACGCGATTAGTTGCGAGGAACAATAATTGTGAGTACGTCTGATAACTTCAAATGGATGAGTGCATCCGGGAACTGATGGCAGCTGAACGGAAACTGCGTGCATGGAGGGTGCACATTACAACTAGCTACGACGGGCTCTGACAGGGAGCGACATCGCTGCAAAAAGGAAAGTGGCACGATTCGTGCATTTACTTTATTTTCTTTCGTTCACGTGCAAGTCCAATGAAAAAGACTCTGTCTAAGACCAAGTCCTGATAACTAGATTAAGAAAAGAATCATCAAAAAGGTCACGACAGAATGCGCATTCTTGTGTGTGTATAAGATCTTGTATTATATTTTCAGTGTGCATGTTTGTATTTTTTTCTAGTGTTGTTTATGTATTTTGTGTTGTTATGTTTCGCAAGTCGGAGGGGCACGTTGTATTTGTGTTTGGTATATGAGGAAAAGATATGACATTAAACATATGAGCATCCCATATGGCTCATAATTGTCTTAGATCCATGTGTTGTTATTTAATAGTTGTGTAAAATTTGACCCAGGCACGAACGAAACGGGCCCTACCTCAAATCCGTATGGAATGAGCGCGCGGACCACGACCAGGTAGGATGTAATAGTGATACGAGCTAGCAGAGGTACGGGCAACTGACGAGCAAAGGCATTGTGGCACCCAATCGTAAACTAGAGCTAAAGCAGGGCAAAAACTAGTTCACGTGACAGGTGAACAGAGAAAAGTATAAATAGTTAGGATATTGTGCTCGCCGTGTGAGGGCGTAATTTACGAAGGTAGTCAAGAGAAAAATCAGTTGCAATACATTTCAAGTGTTAGTATTTTTAAAATTGTGCGTTATGAAGAGAAGAAGTATTTTACAGAGAGAAGCAAAGACACCGTAGCGGAAAAGTAATTATATTTGCATTGTACGAGTTTCAGCAGGCTATGAGACTCAAGCCGATAGGAAGCGGCAATTGCAAATATGAAAATTCGTAGAGAGGTTTGCGCTTACCAGCGGCGGGCAGTCAAGGACAGCTCGTCATTATCTCGAAACGTCTCGTAAGGTTTTAGATTTTCGGTGGATATTGGTAAAAGAATTGCTATGAATCGGTCAATTCCAACGATTGAGCTGAGTAGCAGAAATACATTGATACCGGGACTTCGCGTTCGTACGTAGAACAAGGCGGCCAAAGGAATTTCGGTGGCATCCCCAAGACCACCTGCAGCGCCTCTATCCGGGAGGTCCTAGGTTCGAGTTCTGACGGCGGCAGGATTTTCGACACGGGCTTTTCAGCTAGGTCGAATTCAGCTGCTGTCTGGAGGAGAATTCTAGCGGCCGGCTGCTCTGATCGGTAGTTTTCCGTGGTTTCTCCGATCATCACCAGGCGAATGCCGGAGCAGTACCCTATCAAACGGGCCACGGACCGCGCGCGATCTGTCCTTCCTCTTCCTTGTCCTATCCTCTCCCCTTACACACAC